>OY998154.1:4920273-5192139 GCA_963921925.1 Sphagnum tenellum
TAGGACTTTTAATTACCTTTAGTCTATTCTACATCAATTTTGAGTATGTTTTCTTGTCACAACCTTGTTTTATTCTTGTTTTGATTTTATAATAAAATCTTGTTGGATTT
Source organism: Sphagnum tenellum (assembly GCA_963921925.1). Lineage (NCBI taxonomy): Eukaryota > Viridiplantae > Streptophyta > Sphagnopsida > Sphagnales > Sphagnaceae > Sphagnum > Sphagnum tenellum. The sequence goes on from OY998154.1 coordinate 4,920,384, forward strand.
TTATTTTGCACATGTCATATTCTTGTTTTTGTTTTTCTTATTTCACGATCTAGATTTGGAATTAAACATGTTTGTGTTCTCGTCTTGGTTTAGGAAATCTCGTAAACTTGGTTGTTTTTGTGCCCATTACAGCATGCAGTAACAATTTTCCAAATCTCATTCTATTGAATTTTCTCCAAAATTTTACAATATTAAAAATCTTGACAAATTTCATCTTCTTGAGCATATAATAAAATAAATCATTGGCCTCAAGAAGAAAATGGGGGGAACTTTAAATGCGATGATATTTTTCCAGTGTAAATTTTGTTGTTTATTATTGGCATTAGCCAACAACTCTTTTTCCTACACACATATGCCTTTATGCAACATTACAACTACCTCTTAACCACCATTACTTAATGCATCTTGATATTCTCAAAACAAATGTGGTTACCAACTCCTACTTAAGCTTTTGTCTTCCATTTCCAAACATTGATTGACATGACAAATTGGACAACAACATAAGGGAATGTTAATGAGGAAAACCAAAATTTGAAAACAAAATGGTAAGTAATAGTTAACATGTTGGACCCTATTTTAGTTAATAGTATGCAATCAAACTTGTTAACTTAATTGGTCTTAAATATGTTGACTATTGATGTGTGTTAGTTTTGATGGTCTAAGATCAGAGAAACAAAAGGCAGGACATACATTAAAAGAAGTTGAATATGGAAGTCCTAAGAAGCAAAAACAATCATGCAATAGGGATAAATATTTTTGGTAGCTACCTTCAACCCCATTGCTCATGATCTTGCCTATTGTTTCACATCACAACATGCAACACCTCCACCCTACATTGTTGATTCACATCGTAGTGGGGGTTTAAGATCAAATTTGCTAGTAACCCTGTAGTGACCTTGATCTCATACCTAATTTTCAAAAAGAAAAAAAATGCTATTTCTTGAAAAACCAAAACTAGAATATTTTCTACCAATCCCTTTCTCCTTAATAAAAAATGTATGTAACCTTAAGTGTTTAAAAAGCAAAAAACTTTATGTTAACAAAACAAAAGGATCTAAATTATTATATGTTCAAGCTTTGCAAAGAAATGGGAAGAATTTAGTTCTTTAAAATGTTCTTTGCATACTTTGCAAGTTACAAGAAAATGTTTCTTAACACCACACCAAAACATGGCATATATGAATACATCCATGATTGGGTTTGTAGTCGTAAGTGGCACATATGATTGCATTAAACAATATGAACTTATCATTTATCCATTGCAATGGTTGTATTTTTGTCCTTGGACATAAGTTTTATTCATGATCATGATTATAATCATATAAGCCATATGATTTTATTCCAATTATTCATCCTTGCTAATTAAATTAACATATTTTTAAAAATGGATACATAATATATCTATTTAATTTAGTCATTTGTCATGTGATTATCCACATGACATGGTGCCACATGTCAAAACCTAGGCTAAGTATGTAAGTAAGTACATTAGGTCACCTAGCATAGCCTACTTAATGTAGGTGGCTTTAGCCTAGGCCACCTACATAGCTTAGGCTAAAAATATGGGTTATGTAGGAACCTAGGTGGCATAGCCTAGACACCTCATCCTAAATTAACCACATAAGCTACCTAGATCAAACTAGGCTAAATTAGGGTGGATAGGTTGCAAATGTAAGAATTTGAACCTTTTGCTTCCACATTGTGGGCCAAACTCCTTACCATTGCGCCAACTTTTTTTATGTAACATAAAATGTTAATTTTTTTTTCTAACTTACTTGAATGATCTACTCCATCTACCTTAGGTTACCTAAGGGGTACATAAGCCATTTAAGCTAACTAGGGGCCTACTTAAGGGTTCCCCATGAACTACCTAGACTACCTAGGATGTGTTACATAGGGGCTACCTAAGTTACCTTGGGGTTGCATAAGTTACTTAAGCTACTTAAGCTACCTAAGGCTTGCTTAGGTTACCTGACTTACTTAGGATTGACCTAGGGGTTGCTTAAGCTATTTGGGAGTTACCTATGGATTGCCTAGGCTATTTAGAGGTTATTTAAGGGTTGCTTAGGCTACTTAGAGACACTACTAGAAATTTTGTCTTTTGCAACCAATCACTATGCAATTGGCATGCAACTACTTTTTATTTGCAACTATCTTGGTCATGTTTGCAACTATAAATTTGGTATTGTATAATTTTTCAACCATACAGTTGTGTGTGCAATTAAATGTGTAGAACATGGACACATGTCATAAAAATAATGGTCTAAACTTATACATACTTAAATTATTATACTTAATATATCTACATAAGCTATGTATAATAATATTATGTGCTTTTAGTACTAAAGTTAACCCCATGTTAATTTAGGCTAACTTAAACTAACTTAAGTTAAAATAACCGTAGCTAAACTATCCTAGGCTAAATAAACAAAAAAGTTAAATTAACCATGGCTCAATTAAATTAGGCTAAAATATTTATGGTTAAATTAAATTACGCTAAAACTAACCATGGCTAAATTAATTAGGCTAAACTAATTATGGTTAAATTAAATTATGGTAAATTAACTATGGCTAAATTAAGTTAGGCCAAAATAATTATGGTTAAATTAATTATAGCGAAAATATAATAAAATATATTAATTATGGCTAAATTAATTTAGGCCAAACTAATTATGGCTAAATTAGATTAGGCTAAATTATTTATGGCTAAAATGAATTAGGCCAAATGCATTATGGTCAAATTAAATTAGGCCAAACCAATTATGGTTCAATTAAATTAGGTTAAAATATTTATGACTAAATTAAATTAGGCTAAAACTAACAATGGTTAAATTAAGTTAGGCTAAACTAATTATGGCTAAACTAACCATGGTTTAAATATATATTGCAAGTTTTTAAATTTTATTTGTCAAATATATTTAAATATTTGTTTTGGCAAGTATATTTTATTTCATTTCATTATATTTTGAATATTTTTCAGAAAATTGAAAATTTAATTAAACAAAAAATATTCAGAATCAATTATTATGATAATATTAAGATTTATTATAAATGTTCATAATTATCAATTAAATGTCTATTATAATTATAATGATAATCAATTATATATATATAATCAATAGGTGTTATATATTTAAATTCTATTATTTATGTTTAAATATTAATGTAAATGGGCTACACGAATTAACCTACAAGTACATAAACATCTTAAGCTAATTACTAGTTTAAGCTAGATAATAATGCTAAAATCATATTTTCATTAAGTAATTATAATTACTAAAAATATCCTACCATCATCTTTGAAGTGCAAAAGACAAGGATTAATGAAAAATTAAAAAGAATAAAAACATGAAAAATAAGAAAAATAAGTTTTTTTTTCAAATTACAAAACCCTTTTTTTTCTTTGGACCCCTCCTACTTTCAAACTTCATGACTTTCTTATTTCTTATTCATTTTAAATGATTTAAAGTGCTATAGGAGCGCCAACTGAAGTTCTACAATCATATTAGTACTTGAATAGAAAAAAAACAACATAGAAGGAACTTTTTGGTTGTTTAAGAATCGGCCTTTATAGTGTTCAATGGTTTTTTTTGAATTTCTGACCCCCTTTACTTTGGGGGACCATAACTTTTTCATTTCTAATCCATTTTTTACGATTCTTATTGTATTAGATGTGCCAAGAGGAGGGCTTCAAGTTTTGTTTGGACACCAGAATCAACAGAACCCTCCCCTAACTGCTATAATCTAATACATTAGTTGCATCTAATGTGCAACTAAGTTGGTTCATGAGGTTTGCAATGGAATTTTTTATCCCATATCCTTTGGATTCTAATTCTATTTGGCTCAGTATGTAAGTAGGAGCAATAACTTTGCAACAATGAAAAACCAAATGCCATTGGGGATGAGTGAATTCAAAAAGCTTGACCTTTATGAAATGGTTAATCTTAAAAATAAATTCAAATTATTCTAATTTTACTTATGTAGCCTAAACTTAGTTATGTTCAACCTACTTACACACCTAAGTAAGTCTATTTACCTAATAGGGTTTAATAAAAACCTACCTACCTAAATAACACGTGTCAACATCTTATTAGCCATAAATTAGACAATTTAGATATTATTAATTAATATTAAAAAATAGCTAAGACTTAATTTCCATGTGTCACCATATAATTGGTGTTTTTGTATTAAAAAATGAACACGTGTCAATTGGTCAATGAACGTTCCATGGTGTGCCACGTGTCATCATCTTAGTGGTATAAATTTTAATGATTGAGATTAATCCAATGAATTTTTTATTGAAAAAACAAAAAAATAATCAATGACACATGTCCACAAGTTAGTAGTCAAATTTTTAAACACATGTCATATTTTTATTAGTTGCATTGTAGTTGCATATAGGTGCAACTACATTTGGATTAGTATGTATGGATGAGCATGTATATTAGCACCGTATATACATTTTGCATACGTAATGTCACATGCAACTGAATGTCATGTGCAACTTGTCTTATGCAACTACACAAATTTGCAATTGCATGTGTCACATGTAACTGAATTTTAGTTGTAAACGACAGTTACAAAACCCAAAATTTCTAGTAGTGAGATTGCCTAAGGTATGTAGGTTATTTAGGGGCTACATATGGGCTACCTTATCTATTTAAAGGCCCATTTAAAGGCTATTTAAATGTTGTTTAAACTACTTATGTGTTATTTAGGCTTTAAATTATGCCTACCTATGACCATTTATAGTTACTAAGGGCTAGTTGCCTAGGTTGCATAGGGTCTACATAGGCCTACCCAAGGGGTACTTAGGCTACTTAGTGGTTACCTTTAGTACCCATGACTACCTAGGCTATTTAGGGTCTACATAGGCTTATGTAGGGGCTACATAAGGTACATATTATAATATGACAAAATCATATATTTCAAGTTAAAAATTCAAAAAGAAAATTTCCTATGTGTGCATTAATTCTATGCTTTTTTATTTACAAGCTTTTATGGTTATTACTTTCCAATTCATTTCCCCTTTGTTCATAATTATTGATTTCAAATTGTAAATTAAATAAAATTTTGGTTTCAAGAAGACTATTAATTGTGTAATCATATTTAGGGTTGCAAGTTTATGTTTTAGAGGCATAAACGTGGCCAATACAACTACATGACTAGGTTTGGTTAGTAGTCATATTTTGTCCTAATCAAAGATGTCAAATTCAGGCGTAGTGTTCTAATATCCATAAGAATAAATTTTAATTTGAATTGAAAAAAAAAAGATTGCATGAGTTTCTTCACAAACTTTTCACTAAAACCAAGTACCTTCAATTGAGAATCTTTATCACATGTAGAATTCCATGCTTTCATTCCAAAACAAAACTTAGTTTTAAAGGAAATGGATTGTGCAAAAGATTGACAAAAAAAATTTGTTTTGAAGGACATACAATGTGCCAAAGATTAACATCACGAGTGATGAAAAAATGATGAATACTAAGTATTGTGACAATTTGGAGAATGAATTTCCAACATTTGTCCAAAAATTCAAAATTGATGGGCATGATGAAAAAACAACAAAAATTTAAAGTTGATTGATTTAATAGTGAAAGTCTGAATAAAAAGAAGAACACACATACTTAAAACCCTAAAACACAAAACAAAAAGGGTATGAAATAAGAGAAAATATCACAAAATGCTAGAAGAAGATGCAATAGCTTACTTTGCAAATTTCTAAAACATTATACAACTTGAAACAATGCAACAATGCAACAAGAGAAAAAAATGGAAAATGTCCAAAATAATCATGATGTAATATGTTCATTTTTTCTTAGCTTGCATGTGCATTTTTTTGAACTCAAGCTCACCATTCAAAAACAAACTCATGTCTTTCTTAAGGAAATCATAAACCTGAAAAAATCATTTTAATTCCATCATGTCATCCAAATTGATAGCCAAGAAATGAAAGCATGAAAAGAAGAATGGACATTTTTTAAAAATAGATTGAACCAAGGAATGGTTTGTGAATAAAAAACAACCTCAACCACCTAACATCCCCTATCACATTTGGAATTATTCAAGATTCAAGATGAATCCATCCAAAATCTACATGAGGACAACCATATGAAGGATTATGCAAGATCTTTCATATGCTAGTTCCTCATTTTCTTATCATTGGAATTATGGGGCCAAACCTAGCTATTATCTCATGCTAGGCCCTTTATTTAGGGAATGCCCCCACCCTAAAACTAAACCTTACACATAGTAATGCTTTAGATTTTTCGAAAATTTTCCTAATCTTTTAATGCTTTTGATTGTGAATGATTTTGCATGATGAAGTTCATAAACACTGGTTTGCTGATGCATTAGAAGTGAAGAACACATTAAAAAAATAAAAAAATCACAAAACATGCAACCTTATTATGGGACAAGTAAAACAATTGACAAAAGCACAATAGGTGAGTCAATTGTATCATGCAAAAGAAGGTAGTAAATTGGAAAGACCAATATTTTTTTCAATAACAATGAAAGGATAGTTTGCAAGAGGTTCCCAACAAGGGTCACTTGGTCACTCAAGAACTTCAACTAGACCATTGTTACTTGTTAAACAACACCAATAGGTGAGTCAATTGTATCAATGCATTAAAAAACACACACATGGTAATTTTTGTGGTGCATATGGGCAAGAGAATTAGGAAGATTCCAAATTAGGATGATATTGAAAAGGAAGTTGTTATCCAACTAAATAAACAAGGACAAGCTTTTGTTGCACCAACTTTAAATAATGCTAATTTAAAGCCATTTGCACATGTTTATATGGCTATCATTGGAGAGTTTCCTAATTATGATGGTTTGTTGGTATACAAATAATGGTGTATCACAACATATGAAAAATCATCATGTTTGGTTCACAACCTAATTTGATCTTATTACTATTGGAAGAATGAAAGTTCATGTTGCAAGAAATTAGGACATATGAATTGAAGCTCAAAAGGATGTTCAAACATTCGTAGAATTGTTAACAGTGAGTGAGAGTTTGGGATACTAAAAGAGGTTATATATGTTCCACTTTGGGGTGCAAATCTATTATTCATATCCACCGTAACTTGTAAGAGAGTCAACACCACACATGACAAATTTGACTACACCATTCACAAAAAATGAAAAGATTGTTCTACAATGTGTTTTAATTTGAAGAACGTGATGTATGAATTGAACATCAAGGTATGATACCTATATAGCTATCAACTTTGTTGATTTTTTGGGCACTAACATAACATTAGATGAAGTTCAATGTTTAGAACTTTGGCATTCCCATTTTGGTCATGTGAGCACAACCATGATTAAAAAGAAGGAAATCTCAAGAATAGTTGATGGTTTTCAAATCTAAAGCAAGGGTGTATAATTATGCCATGGTTGTGCTCGTTGAAAAAGTTACAATTTTTTTCTAAGAATTATTTTAAAAATATTTAAACTTGAACACCTTATCCACACTATTGTGTTTGGACCAATGAATGTGGATTCAATCAATGGGTGCAAAAGTTATGTTGTATTCAAAGACAGTTACACATGCTATCAAATGATCAAATGCCTTAAGAAGAAATTAGGTATTTTGATTTCTTTTCAAGAAGTGGTTGGTCATGTACACACAGAAGTTTTTTATCACATAACTTTTCTCCAAAGTAATCATGGGAGTGAATACAATGGAAAACATTTCCAAGATTTTTTTAAGGAATAGATTTAATATGAAATGATGGCATTGTACACTCATGAATAAAATCAAAATATTGAATGAAATAAACAAACCATCATGGAATGTGTTCAAAGTGTTCTGCACCACAAAAATCTTTCTTTGCAATTATGGGCAAAAGCCACACATTGTGATGCATACATCCCTAATAGGATAAACATTAGATTATCAAATGGGAAAATACCATTTGAAGCTTGGATTAACACAAAACCTTTTATAGCACAAATGAAGGCTTTTGGAAGTGTTTGTTCATAAAAGCTTTTATGGGAAGTTATTTCAAAGAGCAAACTCAAGCTATTCATGGGTTACTTTGATGAAGACAAAGCTCATTACATTTAGGGTGATGTGCAATAGAAAATTATGGTGAATCAGGATGTTTTTTATGAATGTAACATAACCATGCCCAATTGATTTTAGTTGACATGTTAGAACTATTGATCGATGAGCAATTTGACCAATCAAAGCCAAATTCACCCATGATGGAAATTCTAGTTGAACTTAGAATTTCAATTAACATATTCACTCAATTCATAATAGACCTTGGAAGTAAGCCAAAACATACTATGGAAGTTGATAGACCTATAATCTTCATTAAAAACCCACCACCATGAACACATCAACCTCTTGTTAGATTTGGTGATTGGATTTATCCACCAACACATGCATGTAATGTTTCTAGTTTTGATTCAATTTTGGAATCAACCAAATGTTTTAAAGTTGTCACTTCTCCCAAACATGAGTGGAAACAGCCATGGAGGATGAATTTATATTCTTGTTGTAGAATAACACATGAAAGTTTTTAGAGTTGGGTGAACCCATAGTAAAAGGAACCAAGGATTATGCTAACTTTTGAAAAATCTTCCAACCCCACAACTTTGAAAGAAAACTATATGAATTTCAAACATTGAAATGTAATTTGTTTTGTGCACAATATTTTTGTAATGTCCGTAGAAGCAATTTGGAGGTGAAATCAACATGTCCTACATATCATTAGGTCACCAGATTGTTGACATTTTCACTAGAGACCTACATGTTGTCAAGTTTCAATGCTTACATAGTTTTCTTGGACTTGTGCCAATTCACCAAGGTCAAAGAATGGGAGAAATGGAAGTTTGGTGAAAGCAATGTTCACGTTGCCCTAAGTTGGAATGTTGAATATTTTTAGTTCAATTCACAGATGATTGAATAATTCACTTTAAGTAACTAGCTACAATTACAAACACTTTGATAATGGTTGAAAAGTGTTGACATTTCATTGACATTGTCTATATACCTTCTTAGTTTGCTTATATACCTTTCTTAGCCTTTTGGCTAAGATCAAGTGTAATATCTGTTCTTAGTTTGCTTAAAATGCAATTTGCAAAAACTATATAATGTAATTTTTTAAAGCATTACTTATGCCAAATCATGGAACAACTTTGTATTGATGTTGTACTTGATCAAAGTTCAAATTGGATGCAAAAAAATTCTAGAGAGTTATTTCTGCTACTTTATTGTTCCAACTTGGATATTAATCAAGTTGCATGCATGCATGGAACTTGATTAGAATCAAGTCTCTACTGTTCTTAACATTATTTTCACATAATTTTGTTTGTCAATTCTTGTCATCCAAGCTTAGAATCTCTAATGGATGACCTTATTATGTGAACCAAAAAAAAATCACCATTTATCAATGAATGCCAAGTTAAATCAGAACTTAAAATTTGGACAACCATATTAAATTGTATTTGAAAAGATTACAGTTCAAAACTATTCTTTGTTTTAAGTATTCAACTTACCTTAGCAATCTTTGGGTGCTTACCCCTTTTCCAAATTGCAGGGTCAAACTTTTTGTCAAGTTTGTGACATTTTATCAACATCTTGTACAAGCATCTGAAGGTGGTGTAATATGCTACAAACTTGCAACAAGCATTAGGGTATCTCCACCCAAGCTCCTATTTGTATTTGACATGTACCTGTGTTTATCACATCCAACATCAAGTGCTAATTCTTTCCCTATCTCCACTTCTAAACATGAAAAATTGGATAGTATAAACTGAGAGACTATTTAAATTCCGCCACACGGGCCAGTCAAAAGTGGTCATTAACTTTGGTATGTAAATTTGGAGATTCCTTTATTATATCCATTTAGAGGTCCAAATTCACTTTCATGCTATTCAAAAGTTGTACTTCATTGAAAGTCAAGTCCTGTGTACAGGCCATTTCACTATTGCAATGGGGATGCTCTTATTCCGGATTGAAAATAGGTCAAAAATTGGTCATATTGGTTGACTGACAAATACCAAAATTGCAAGAAGGATTAAGAACCTGTCTGTAGGTGTTTTTGGAAAGGGCAAATATAAGACCTTTAGACATCACTTCACATTTTCACCATTACAAAAGAAGGTGAAAGTCTCTTTTAGAAAAGAAAAGGTGCTAACAAACTAGTGGCAAAAAACAAAAAACAACACTTCTAAGGCTCATGCCCATCGCACATGAAGAAACTGAGCAGCTTCCGCTCCCAGCCCATGCAGTAAATGATATAGCAACAGGAGCTTGTTAACTTCATCATGTGCTTCCCATGTTTCTTCTTCCTAGTATACTGTGCAGAATTTGTAGTGAAACTAGACTTCAAATGGGGCTTCTTGTTCGTAATCAATCACACAGGAGTTTGTGACAAAAACTTTGGCCATGGATAATTCTCATTGGTGACACAAGTCAACTCTGTAACCACAGTTTTGACTCAACCTCATTGTTTCCTTTGCAAAATTCAGTTCTATGCAGGGTTCAAGGTAGCTGGCAATCAAACCTGTTGAGCAAACTGGACTCATTTCCTCAATTTTTTTGCTGCATTGCCAACCCATTGGCTTGTTTTCTTGAATCCTTTTCAGATCCTGCAAGTTGGAAAAAGCCCATGGTTGAATTACTCTTCTCCATTTTAACTTGCCAGAGGTCTAGGTGTTCCCTCAGCAGAACTAAAACTCTCCTGTCCATTTGTGATGGCAGACTCTGTATTCTTCTTTGATTTAAATCGCCTGCTGAGTGATTGCCCCATTCGGATTGCTGCATGTTCTGCCATGTTGAGGAAACCTTTTGCTTTACTTCTCTTATGATGAGCTGAGGGATCACCATCTGCATCACTGCTGTCACTCTCAGAGTCTCTACCTTCTCCGAATTTCACATGTTTTTGTGGATCCAAAACTTCTGGAGTGTGGTGGGGATGAAAACCTTCTGCGGATAACTTGTCTGCATTGTCCGTTGCATGCTTATGAAACCCTTCAATTACCATCTGAACCACTGTTCCATTAGGACCAACTGCCACGTGTTCACCATCAGCACATGATGCCGATGACACATCCTGGAAGTGGACATTTTCTGTAGTCTGCTCATTTAAGTGTTTATGCCCCCTGTGGAAAAGCCCTGCATTCCCGTGATCATGCTTTTGGGCTGACACTTCAGGTTTCAGAGCTCCAGCATTTTCATCACCAATGCCTCTTGCATCCAGTGTGAACTTGCCCATCAGAGGGTTGTCTACCCTTTCTTGTTTCATTCTTGCATTTATGTCCTTTGCTCTGCCCACTTTTTGACAGGGCCATTCTGCTGGTTTTTCATCCCCAAGTTGTACAATGGAAATCGTACCAGGCTGCAACCCAAGTCCAATGTCAACAACTGCTTTTCTCTGATCTCCAGTCTGTTTGCCTGCTTCAATTTGCCTCTCTCTTGGTGCTGTTGTTTGTTTAGAGCTGTCAACCGCAGTGCTTGATGTTAAATCCCCTTCACCAGCAGATAACTTGTGTGATTCAACATGCGCTGATGACTTAGCTTTGTCAAGAAGCTTATCATTTGAACTTGCATGTGCCATGGTCTGTCCAGAAGCCTGTTGCCTCTCGATACTGTTGTTTCCTATGGAATCTGTTGCTCTCATTTGGCCATCTGAACTTTCAGCCAAAGCCATTTCTGTTGTTGATATGGGTAAATTTTGATCTGTATCTTTAGTTTTGAGTTCTTGACACTCCACCTGAAAGGGCTTACAATTTCTGTCAGCACATAAGAATATGCGGGGAACTCTTCTCAGTTTGAAGGTCCTAAAGACTGCAAGAACTTGAGAATGTGCAAATTTCACTGAATGAATGTCTACAGTTTTAACAATAGTGACTTAAGAAAAATGTGATATCACAACTGCAGAGTGTTTCTATTCAGTACAAACCTGGGAGTTAGAAGTGTCACTTGGAGGGTCATTTGAACTGTTTGTAGGCTTGTCTGAGTAATTTGTTGTTGCAGCTGGATGATTGGTCACTGTGATTGCCAGATGAATCTTCCCTGTCTTCACCTCTTGGAGGGGCAACCACAGATCATGTCGTTCTCCATCTTGATAATCATTGATTGGAACAACACAGAACCTGATATCAGCATGACAACACTATTTCAGAGTTTCAAAATCCATGTCCTATCTGACATGGGAAGAGAGACTACATGAATGAAAAAATGACTGCAGAACAATGAGATGAAGAGAGAGTTAGAGAGAGGGAGAGAGAGAGATGAACCCAAGATCGTCATTATGGAAGCGATCTTTGTCGAATATGTGCAACAGCAACAAATTTGGAAGTTCCCAGCTCGCAATTGGCAGCTCAAATTTCTCGTCCCACTTTGGGTTCAGTGTTTTCCATATAATTTTTGTTGAAAACTTCTTGGTTGATAGTGCTCCTTTCACAAATGGATCAGAAAGGCCTGCATGTTCCAGCCATCCACTCTTGGATTGTAAACAGTGGCACATCAAGCATTTAGAAAATCAGTAGCTCTTAGTGAAATCTTGTTTGATTGAAGCTGGAAGATATTGTGCAACTACAAGTAGGTGAAATTATATGACACTCAAAAAGCCACAGGGAATACATTTTGGGAATCACCATTGAAGTCAGCTGAACGGAGAGCAGCTGCTTCAAGAATCTCCAGAACAACTGTGGCAACAGGAGGCTTCTCTTCCATCTGGAACCAATCAGCTGCAGCCCCCAGCAAAACCTTGCTCAAGCCCAAAGCATCTTCTGACACAGGGCTCCATTGTTTCCCAGATGGGTGAAAAATGCTAAGACATACATGGTGAAATACAACTGACAAACTGGAACACCACCACTCTTCTGCCAATGAAACCTCTCCATCAGGCAGGTGGAGAGAAGTGAATGTCTAATACCTTGTTTAGGCTGTTGTGAGGGTGGTGCTGGAAACATCAACCCACTCACTAGCTTCTCCACATCCACTACCAGCATGTTTGGCTACACCCATCCCCAACAGCAGCTTTAGTAATCAGTCCAAGATCACCTGAAACTCCATATAGAATAATACTCAATGGGCTTCTTTTGCCTTCCCAGAAAGAGAGAGTGAAATCAAGTTGCAAAAAGGGTGATTTGTGGGGATTGTGCCAGTAACATGGGCTTACCTCTACAAGTGACTGCTCCAATGCAAATGCGATGATTCTATCCTGCCATGCCCCAAGCCAAAGCCATTAAGGGGTCTTGTGGTAGTTGGATTCAGTGCAATATTGTACTTGAGTTCTTAGAAGAAAGAGAGGTAAACAAAGGAAATATCTGAAAATGCTTAAGCTCAACTGGTGCTGGTGTCTGCAATGAGTTCAGTCAGTAACTCAATTTATACCTCTAATTTCACTAAGAATTCATCTAGTCTCTATCTTACAGGGAACAGGGACTGTGCAAACAAGCAAGTGTACCAGCCATTGAGCTATTCCTGGAATCTCAGTGACATCCACACCGGTATTGAAGAGAGGTCGGGCTGTCATTTGCAGGACTGGTGGGGTAGTAAAGCAGACACGTATGCGCCCAATGACAGGCCATCCGTCAACAAACTTCAATCCAATTTTCACCTATCACAACACAGAATTAGCATGGTATGAGACAACAACAAAAGTGAAAAAGGGAACTGCCAGAGATTCAACCACCCACAGCACTACAATCATCAAGCAAAAAGAAAAGAAAAACCACCATCTCTCAAGCCTTATGGAGACTTAAATGCTGGGACTATTTCCCAAAGAATTCTCAAATGGGTCTCTATAAATCTTACAGCAGTCATTATTTACTTCAAAACTGTTGAGTACCTTGCCCTCCAGATGCACATTGGAAATGTGGAAACTGGTCCAAATTCCCAAGCCAAGGCGGCGCCGTATCTGCACGGCCAGAACTGCACTCATATCCTGGCTTGCACCAAACTCCATTGCTGCCTCCATCATCTGCCCCAATTTAGAGAGACAAGAATTTCAGCCAAACCAAAATGAATCGGACATTGTTGATTCTGGAAGCAACATCATGGCATTCTCATCCAGAAATTGCAAAGACTGACCAGAGCTAGCTGCATAGAGGATTCCATGAAACTGGAGTGAAGTTTTTCAAAAAAAATGAAGAAGTTTACCAGGTGATCACCATCAACAGAGTCCTCCAATGCACGAATCATGGTGATTATGGGTGGATTCTTGCCTAAAGAAAGGTGCTGCACAATTGCCTTTTTCTGCACCCAGCTCCATCAATTAAATCCACCCATAAGAAACCCTGTTTTGAAATAAGAGAATTCTAGTTTTGATTTGCTATTTGGAAGCTTCATATATACTGTGCTGTGTGGGCACGTGGGAGAAGGTTTAATTACCGCAGTCCAGGGCTTGTACATATTGAGAAACCATGGTGAAAGCGGCACCAACAACATTTGGGATGCAAAATTCTCCAAGAATATTGGCCACATCTTCTCCACTGCGTGGTTCATCCACCGCACTGTTTCTCCCTCTGACAGCTGGATTTAAACAGTTTGACAAATCTCAACATCATTCGGATCTCAACAAAAACAAATGCAAATTTAATAGAAGGAACCAAGTATAGTAATCAGTGAAAAATTGAGCACCACCACATACCCTCATTTTGTAACAATTCTTCCTTTCCTCATGTCGTATGGATCTACATAACTTCTGTCGTTGCCGGTTTTCTATCTGCAAATCATGAAGTTAATGAATGATCCAGAGATATTTCTGCAACTCAGGGTTTCTGACAGAACCAAGCAAGCAAGCAAGAAAACTGCAACACGATAATAAAGGGGGGAAGAACCATGGAGGAAACAAGAAAAAGGACCTGGTAGAGATACATCAATCCAAGGAGGAAAATGAAGAAGACGTGGAAGTGGAGCAAGGATGCAATCCATGCTACCACGAACACTGAAGCAATGTGGCACATGAATGGCCACATCAGAACGTATTCCATGGCCTTCCATCCCAACTCATTCAACATGGCTCCAGGCTCTCTTTCGGGGGTCGTCTCTTCTCTGTGCATCTCCTCTTCAGCTTTCATCTTCTCAAATGGCTAACGGAGCATCAAGTCAGAGTCTCGACAGCTCAAAAAAGGTCTAAAACACGGCACAACAGATGAGGAGCAACTCCTCCAGTTCCCAACCTAAGGACCCGCAAGGTAAGGACTTTGGCAAAGGATCGAACCCTCTCGCTGAAGAAGACAAAATTCAGGTCAAATACCTACCAGAGAAACTGGCTCCTCGGGGAACAAGAATTTGACCAAACAACAGCAAACAGAACTGAAAGATAAACCCAAACCGGAGGACAAAAATATTCAAGCACGGCAGATGTGAATGCAAGAAGACCAAGGACCCAGCGTGCTAGGGTGGGGGAATTGACGAGGGCCAGCGCGAAGGAAGACGGAGAAGAACTTCACATCAAGAACCACAACAGCCCACAAAATGCTTGGTGAAAAAGGGGGGGGGGAGAAAAAAAAGAAAAAAGCCCAAATAAAATCATGGACCAGGAAGCAAAATCCTTAAAGCTTGGCGCGATCACCGGAGAAACGGAACAACAAGAGGAAAATCCAGAATCCGAGCACAGATGTTTCACAAGCCAACAACACTTTGCTGAACAGAGAAACTAAAGATAATTTCGACAAAAAGAATCCAACAAAACGAAATTAAATCGTGGATCCAATCTCAGAATTCAACAACACTCAGATATGAATTTACAAATTGCCCGCAGTGCACTCAAGAACCAGATTTTCCTCTCTCTTCTGTCTCAGTCGGATCACTCTCGAGCTGTCTGCAGCAAGCGATCGAGACACTAACATCGAGGAACTCTGGCAACGCGCTCTCTCTTTTGCATAAACTTCCTTCTTTCCGCATATCAACGGTCCACATCAATGGATGTTCTTTTAAAGGAATTTTGGAGTGTAGCTTAAGTGGCGATCATTCATATGAAGAGGGTTTTCTTTCCAATTTTGTTCAGGTTCACCTTAGACTGGTGGTGATCATCCACAAGAGGCCTTAGCCAAATTTTGGCTACAGATTAGATAGAAAATTAGAATTTTTTTCAAACCCCACTAGCCTTATATTAGAGAATCTATGTTCTAAATATGGCAAATTCAACTTTCTTTTCCTGGAAATATGGTGACTTGGAGCCTCAAAAAAACTCATTTGGGCTGTTCGCACCCTTTTTATTGGGGAGGGGGGGTCGCCAACTGGTGAAAATTCGCCACAAATTAAACCCTTATTCACTGAAAACTATATATATAAATCTGGCTATTTTTACTAGTTTTTTTTTTCTCACTTCCGGGGATTAAGGACCTCCAAAATAACTTCATTTTCGATTTTTAAAATTTTAATTCTCTTTTTTGGCGAAATTTCGCCAGTACAAAAACCCAAGGCTGGGAGTCCACATGCACCGTATACGACCCAGTACACAGACGAAGGATCGAAGAGTCCACATTGTTTTGATCCCTGTCAGACAACGCTGTCGAGTCTGCCACGTGTCAAAGTCAAAGCTAATCCGGAAACTTGTCGTCGTGTAGCCTTACCTAGGCTACATATAGGTACCTAAGCTAAGTACCGCGGACTCCAGTAGGTATGTACCATGTGCACCTAATAGGTACTTACTTAATGCGGTTTGGCGACGACAAATGTGAAACGATTACTTAATGCGGTTTGGCGACGACAAATGTGAAACGAGAGATGGCAGTTTAACGGAAAAGCAGATTGACGTGTCAAGAAGATCGAACCAATCAGCGAGATGGAACTGGCACGGAAACCGGATGAGGTGTGGACAGGGAAACGTTTTTTTATTGTGTTCCTGTCCCAAGCTAACCACAGTGGTTAGCTATGGTAGCAACTACTAACCAACCACATGTATCTTACCCACCTACTTGACAACAAGTACCTTACCTACTGACCTACTTATGTGATTAACTAATATTATTTTCGTTAACCCTCTAATAGGGATTCAGAATGTGTTAGGAGAGTGCTTCCTTGGTGACATCCCTCTTACAGGTGTGAAGGTACCAAGGTATCCTCCAAATAGGGTTTACCTACTAACCCTAAACCTAGACCAGTTTAGGGTAAATAATGTCTGGAATTTATTTTTTAATTATTAAACGTCCTCCACAAATCCCCAAACATTTTTCCAACTTGCAA
Organism: Sphagnum tenellum; assembly: GCA_963921925.1. Taxonomy (NCBI): domain Eukaryota; kingdom Viridiplantae; phylum Streptophyta; class Sphagnopsida; order Sphagnales; family Sphagnaceae; genus Sphagnum; species Sphagnum tenellum. Next base: position 4,937,548 of record OY998154.1, read on the forward strand.
AAGAAATTCCCAAAGCTGTTCCCATCCATGTTTCCAAGAGATTTTCAAGTGATAACTCTTTACACATCCATTCTATATGTGTAGGATAAGGGGTCACCGACTTCACGTGTTTCAGCCCATGTGAACGAGGATGCAGCCCAAGTTAAAAGGGAGTGAGAACCTGTGAAGCACCAAAAGGGATGATCCCTTATTTTGCATGAAGCACATTTTGAAAAGAATAAGGATGTTAATCCACTTTTGCCAGTCTGAAGAGTGGATTGCACGCACACTTTCTCTCTCTCTCCTGAACCCATGTGCCCAGGTAGGTTCATGGGATTAAGGCTAAAGCCCACTCTCTCAGAATCTCTCTTTTTATTTCTCTTTCTATTTTGAGGGATCTCGAACAGCAGAAGACCCCTAGGGAGTTATGCGGTGGGGGAGATCCCCTCCCCCTATATTTCTACATTCCCATGTTCCCATGGAAAGATTTTTTGATGGAATGGATCAGGAAAATTCAAAAACACAAGGAGGAAAGGGACAGATGAGGAAATTTAAAAAAAACTAAGAAGGAAAGAATGGAGGAAAGAAAAAGAAGCCATTTTTACATACATGGAGGTTCCCATAGTCATGTGTGTTCTCGATCGATTGAGAACACCCTCAGGCTACCACCCTTGTGCGACCCTCCCTCAGGAGAACCCCACTGGCATGGGGACCTCCCCTACAACCAAACACAAAGCCATTTATACCAAAATGGTTCATGTATATGTAAAGATGTTCCAAAGTCCCACTGATGTTTCTGTTTTTAAAATCTCACTTCTTTCCTTTTTAGTAATTATTTTATGTTCGCCTAAAGTTCAACCAGTGGAGCAGTATTTGTTCAAATAAGGTAAATTCATGTGCAATATGTTTGTTTGACATGTGTCACCTAAATATCTCATTTAGCTTTTTAAAACAAATGATTAAAGATAATAATGAGTATTTTAATCATTTCTAACTATATTCATTTTTTAGATTTGGTTTCAATGAAATAATCATGTTATTTGAAGTGTCTTCAATGATAAAAGAAACCACTGACCATTGGCCTATTTTAAAAATACATTTTAAGACTCTTATAAGTAAGATGACCAAGGTTTTTCTTTCTCAAGTTTTTGATATAAACAAATGATTGTTTTTCTTTAAAATAGAGAAATTCATTGAATTTATACTTGAAAAACACATTTTCCAAAAATTTCCCATGTATAGGTCCAAAAAAAATCACTGAAAATAACATGTGCCCAACTTTCTCAAAGATTTGACCTTATTATATATGCGATATGCACAAATGTTTTGCATTCTTTACTTTTATAATTCTAACCTTATGTTCTAATTCTGAAAAATAAATTAAAATTGTGATAGTTCTAATTTCAACTCCACATAAATGGAATTGGGAATTTAGTTTTAGGTTTTGTTTTATAAAAAAACAATCAATTTCAAATCTGGTTCTAGTTCTAGTTTTGAAAGTAAAACCTGATTCCAATTCACTTCTAATTAACCTAGAATAAAATCAATGGTTAATTGTCACCTTCCATTGACCTTTGCTTCTAGTCCATTTGTTCAAAAGCATGTAACTTGGTTCTAGTTCCATACATATATAGAATCAAAAATTTTGATTTTCAAAAGAAATTGAGTTTCAATTTTGGTTCTAAAAATGAAATTCAATTTCATATTGGTTCTTAGTAACCAAAATAAGAGGAATTGATTTTTATATGCTTTGGTAGGTACCCACCAATGTTATCTAGTTCTTCATTTCAAAGGGACTGTTTGATCTTAGTTTCAACTTCTTTTTGAAGGAACTTGTAGTTTAGTTTTGAAATTGATTATTCGGATTTTTAAAACCTCTAATCCCAGTCATTTAAAAAAAAGTAAAAAGTTGTATGGTTTCATTTTAATTGCACATTACTATTTTCTTAAAATGCTATATTAGTTTGTTCAACTAGTTCACGATAAAGATTGTATAATTCCAATGATGAACTAGTTTAGATAAGACAACTTCAGGTTCCATAAGTCATAGATCATTGTTGTCACTTGGACAATTCCAGTTGGAATTTGTCAAATGTGTTCTAGGTTGGAATCATCCTAATTTTTTATTTTAAAGTTAGAATATGTTAACATATTTCCAAAGATTTCAAAGGTTTTTTTTTACTAGCAAAAACCATCTTCAAATATCACAATGACTATTGTTTTCCTAGCACACCTAAAAAACATCTTCAAAGATCACAACAACTATTGTTTTTTCTAGCACACCTTTTTGTTTCTACATTTTGTTGCTTGTTGACGCTTTCATTATTCTAAGCATTTTTATTCAACTAATAAAGAATAATTTTTTTACAACCTTTTTAAAAGAAAACTTGCTACCCTCTTTCCATATAACTACCACAAGAATGAAACATGATTAAAAATTTGTTAGACATAAAAAAGTTACTTGCAAACTTTCATCTTTCTTAAATAAAAGGTATGCACAAGACTATTGAAAACTTCTAAAGTTGTAATAAATTTCAAAAGTTGAAAACTCTATTGAAGAAATAAGAAATGAAATTATTTGTGGACAATGCAAGAAACTAGGTCATGTGAAAGAGAAGTGCCACTATAATACTAACAACCCAAACAATAAACTAAAGGAAAAGAAATCTCCTTCGAAATATGAGATTTTGGTACGACAAGGAAAACAACAAATGAAACTTCAGAATAATGGCCAAAGTTTGAGATTTAAGTCAAAATCTTCTCCACTTATGTATGTTATATTTGTGTGAAGTTAGACCATAAGATCTACGCTTGTCTCACACCAAACTATGCTGCATGTTTTGTTTAAAGATAAGGTGATTACTTCGATAATAGAAGTGGAACTAAAGGAGGATGTTTTCGTAAACATGGTTTTGGAATGACAACTAGAAGCAAAGCCTTAAAGGATGTGGTTTTCTATGACATAAAACTAGTAAAAAAACAAAACCCCTATCAATTGGATTGAAAGTGAAAAGTTGCAATTTTTTTTGTGAAGATGTTATCCATTATTTTGAACAATAAAATCTTCTAATTCAACAACAAGAAATGATCAATGTGGACTTTAGTACTTCATTGAAACAAAGCCTCCTACTAAAGGATATAATTCTAACAAACCCATTACTACCATCTAGGAGATTGGTAATCAAGTATTGGAAAATAAATGTATTTAAACTTTAGGGCAATTTTTCAATTTGACACTAGACTTGATGAAGTATGTGTTCTTTAAACTCTACCCAATAATATCAATAAAAACTTTGGTATCCAACCATACCATAATTTTGGTAATTGTAGATCTCCAGATGGTAGTCATTCCAGTTCAAATTGGTAAAAATATTGTTGAAGATGTGTTGTTGGATAGTGGTTTTGGAGTCAACATTATAATTAAAGAATTGAAGAAATGATTAAAACTACCAATTCCCAAACTTGATCTCATAGCCTTAAAATGGCAAGTCAAATCATAGCCAAACCTATAGGATTGATTAAAAACCTCAAAAATTCATGTCCATAAGATTCTTTACATAATCACGTTTATTGTCATTTAGAATAATTTATTGAATGTTAGCTATTCCATGTTGCTAAGTAGAGCATGGTTGAAGGATGCCAAGGTTTCCCATGATAATTGGGGAATAAACTTGATTACCATAATAGGTAATGGGATTGTTAGAACTATTATTGACACCAAAAGATTGGATGGCAATACAAAATGCCTTGAAATACTTTGTTATAACTTTGTGAACAACGTTATTAATGAGGAAGAAAACATATTGGTTGTAACAAAACTTGACTTGTTTACAATCATCATGATGAGTCTAATGATCAACATACCAAAAATGACGAGAATCAATAATAAATTCAGTTTAATATTATTAATTAATGTCAAATGACTTCTACATGAATACAAAAGCATGTTCAAATGGAGTTATCACAACTTGAACCAAATCAAGTTTGACACTTCCATTCCACTTGCCCATCAAACTATATATGTACCGAATGAATCATAATTATGCACTAGCGGTCAAACAAGACTTGGACAAATTCTTAATTATAGGATTCATTAAACCTATGGATCAATTTACTTGGCTATCACCAATTGTTGTTGTACCAAATATGAACATATAACTAAAGATTTGCATTGATTTTCGTAAATTAAATTTGGCAACAACCTTTATCCTTTTCCATTTACTAAAAAATATTGGATTTAGCAGCATGCCATGAAATTTACTTTTTATTGGATGGATTTAAAAGTTATCATCACATCATGATTATCCTTGAAAACATGTATAAAACAACTTTCATTACTAATTGATAAACATTTGTTTATATAGTTATGCCTTTTAAGTTGAACAATTAATGTCCCACCAACTTATTAAAAAACTATTAACTTAACCTTCAAAAACTACCTTGGTAATTTTATGAAGTTATTCTTGGATGAATCAATGTTTTCAATGACATGGTCAAACACTTATTGAAGTTAAGGTTTTGATTCAATAAGTGTCAAGAATTTGGTATTAATTTTAATAAAAGAAAAAACATATTTCTAGCTTATTAATGATTAGTGGCTTTAGTGATTTTAGGTTACATTGTCTTTGAGGAAGAAAATCTTCCAAATCGCAAAGAGATCATGGCCATTATTAATATGCCACAATTGAAAACCCCATGCAACCATTACACCAATATGCATCCAAGTTTGAACTATGTGGTTCATTAGATTTTGAGTGAAATTTGACAAACTTACCATGGTAAAATTGCCCAACCCTTTAGTAAACAAGGACTAGTTGTTATGGACATGTGAATTCACTAATAGTTAATTGGATTCACCAATAGTTAATTAAATTCATTAATAATTAAATCAATAATGATAAATGTATTAATAGTTAAATTGTCAAAATAAAATCATTAATAATCAATTACGAAAGCAAGTTACACACCTAAAAACCTTCATTAGGCTACTTAACTTAAGCAAAAAACTTGGCCCATCTAAAGACTTAGCCCACCAACCTAAAGTGCAAATGTGAAGGTTTGAACCTTTGACCCCCTTTCACTTCCATGTTTAAGGAACAAGTCCTTAACAATTGAACCAATATTTAAATGAATCATATTTTTTTGTCATACATATTATTATCGCATATTTTTTTACTTTAGGTTATTTTTGACAATTTTTAATTAAAAAAAATTCTACCAAAGGTTATTTTGGGCTATCATTGGTTAATTTATGTTATTTAACCATAAGATATTATTGGTTATTACAACATAAAATATTGTTGGTTATTTTTATTATTTAACCAAAGGTTATTGTTGACTATTTTAAGTTATTTTACCATAGGTTATTTTAAATTATTTTATCGTAGGTTATTTTTGACCATTTCTGAGTATTTTAAATTGTTTTAGACTATTTTATTATAAGTTATTTCCAATTGTTCTTGGTTATTTTAAAGTATTCTGCCTTATGTTATTATTTGTTATTTTATCATAGGCTATTCTTAACTAGGCTTGGTACAAGTAAAAACTTGTCCTTTTAGACTTCCTTCCCTATGTAATGAATATTGCCTCCCATTGGAAGACTATTTTGACTTAACATGCTTAAGCTTCAAATTCAGATGGGATGTAATGTGTCCACCCTAGGTAGCCCATAATACCAATAACATGTAACATGGGCCTTGTGTTTAGTGTGGTAGTGTGATTCATATTAATTAGTTGTGGGGACCCCCAAAATTCTTTATTTTTTTCTTTTGTGATGCGCATCTTTGATTGGCATATCACAAAAACATTTAGTCAAGCTTTGGACAGTCCTAGAATAAATATATTGTAGTATCTGACTGAAACCATGGTATATCCATTCACCTCTCCTATTAATAAGATGATGTGCCTCCCAAGTTCAATTTTTTTTTTGTTGCAATGAGCCAATTTGATTAGCCCACGAGGACTCAAAATAACAAAAAAAACTATTTAGACTCCCCAAAATAGAAGGTTCTATTTTGAAGTATAGAGTTGGGCCTCCCCTTTGACCCACCTATATAGGTGAAAGGAGGACAAAATTTGCCAAAGCATATGGGATAAAAGTGAGGTGCTATGGAGAACATGTTGGGGAACTTATTGGGAACCCATTGGGAACTTAATGGGAACTAGTGGGGGAACACATTGGGAACCAAGGACAAATGAAAAAAAATCCTTTCCCCACCCAAACTTCAAAGGAAAAAGAGCAAGGCACCTTGAGTGCCTTCCCATTGGCTGCCTAAAATTTCTCTTCCCAAAGAGTTCGTCACCATTTTTGGCCCAGGCTCATACCCCTTGCAAAGAACACCCCACCTATCCTGCTGGCAGAACTATTTCAAACATGGGGTGTACTTATTGGGCTGCCTATATAGGTTAGAAGAGTATATTTTAGGGGGAAATGATAAGATAAGGTGTTATTGGGAACATATTGGGGAACACCATGAGAACTTGAGACACATGTTGTTGGGAACATATTGGAAACAACAAAAATCCAACCTCCCTTCCCTCTCACTCTCCCTCAAAAGACAAAAACCTGGTTCCCTGGGGCGCATGTTGTTGGCTCACCTCATTGGGTGCCAAGAATTTCGGTTCCTATTTTGGCTAGGTCGTGTTGAAATTCAATGGGAGTTTCTGGCTGGTTTAAAAAATTGGTTGAACATTCGGTGTGGTTCTGAGCAGGGTTCTTCAAATTCCTGAAATTATATCTAGTTATGACGGTGTTTTTCAAAAGAAGTCCCAATTCCAGTTTGGTTGGGAAACTGGAGAGTGGATTGATGAGGAGCCCTTGACTCTGGCCCCAAACCCTCAACCTGTCCAGCAGGATGGCGGAGGCAATCACATGAAGTACTAGTACATCAAGTGGTTGTACAGTGGTTATTGGTGTGGGGAGCTGCCTCTGGGTAGGTTATGCCAATGCAAGGTTCAGGTTTTCACCTGTGACTTTCTTTTCCATGTGCTGATTAGCACTTTCAGTTTTTCCTGGATGAAGCTCTCCTTTCAGATCCTTTCATTGTGGAAGTTTTGCTCTGTGTCAGTGGAGAGTAGTATCAGAGCATTTAGCTAGGTTGGTGATCCAGCTGCATTAGTTTTTCCTCTTGGGATTAAGTGAATTAGTTCATGTTACGGCTGCACATGTGAAAGAAAAAGTTGAGGCAATTCTCTATAGGAATTCCAAGTTGCGACATGAAGATTGTGACTATGACATCTGGAGGACCCAGGTGTTTGAGTGAAAATGGAGACAGAATTCGAGCATTGGCTGTGTGCCAGTCCTTGTTGATTAAGATGGTGAAATGCAGAACGGATGCTTTCACACTCAACAAAGGTGAAGGTATCTGTTGCTGGCATAGGCATATTGCATCAGTCAGCCCTACATGTGACTCACTTCTCCAAAGGGAGCTTTAGCTGGGCCTTTGACTAAGCAATAAAATACAAGGTGTTTGTAGGAAAAAGGTGGATAATGCTAGAGCAATGACAAGATGTTTCAAAATCTGATTAGCTTAGAATCACTATCATCTAGGATCTTATATTCTACAGGAAACATTGATGTGAACTTGGAGACGTGAACAGATGGGTGAAGAAATATGTCTGTACATCCAAATCTCGCAATGGACATTCTTTTGCATAATTTCTTTCCAATACTGCTGTCTGTGTTGATTGTGCTTATGATCTTCTGATACCATCTTTTGCTTGAACTCATTGTTCATGGGAACAAACTGTAAGTTGTGCCTCTTCCCCTTAACAAGTGACTTCTCTTTAATAGCCTCTTGAGGAAATTTGTGCACAAATAAGCCTACACTGATGATACTGCATTCTATGGTCATTCAGCTGCACAATTCATTGTAGAAATCCTTAACATAGTATGCTTAAGTGCTGACACTTGATGCCATGAGATGGAACCACAAGCACATGGGAGCATTTTTCAGCACCAATACAGAGAAGGAATCAGCAACCAAAGGTGCAGCATGTAAGAAGCATTGTAGCTCATGTGAATGCTGCAAGTTTTTGGGAAACCATTCATATTGCAATGACCATTGTCAGGTGTGTGAACAAGAGCTGTATTGCTTATAATCTGTAATCTTCTTGCAAGTAAGAGACACACATAGAATGACGTTCAAGAGGCAATGCTAAAAGCTTGAAGAGAAGGAATAACTTGCTTAAACTTTGCAATTCAGAAGGCCACAGCAGTGCTGATGCACAAGTATCACATCCACAGCACCAGGCACTTAGACTAGATCTTGATCTCAGACCTAGCCCTAACTGTTGCACAAGGATTTTCATGACACTAGAGATGAGCAACAATCCCTTTTTCATTAAGCTTGACTACCTCAATGAAAGTGGGAGTGATGCCCTCAACAAGTGCAAATCAGACTTTTTAAACCAAATGGGATTGTTTTGCAGCAAGTAGACATTAGGATAAAGAATTGAGATAGTTAAGTAGTAACTTGTCAGTTTTTCTCATTTAAAATCCTGACCAGATTATTTTTGTGGGTAACTTGCATTCCGAATATTTGGATTTGTGCCATTGAAGGTTGGTATTTGGTCTGCCTTACAATGTTATTACACTTTGTGAGTTACTTTCATAAGGTTACAACTGCATTGATTGTTGTTTTACCTTCAAATAGTTGTTGTGGAAATTATGAATTTATGAGATTTATTTGCAATCTCATAAATGCAAAATTTCCCTGGTCTTTACAAAAAGCTTAAGAAATTGAGTTCTAATATTTACGTTGAAGATGAGTTTTGTGACATCAAAATGGATGGACTTTGTCATTGCAATAGTCATATGTTGTGGAACACAAGTAATTCCATGGTTGCAATCGCAACCATGAAATTGCAATTCCAAGCATCAAAGTGGTTTTTGTCAAAAGTCATCACAAAAGGTGCGTGTGAATTCATGTCAACATTGTTTGGTGCATATCTACCTGTTTTAGGTTAGGTTTGGCCAAATTTTGTGCCTTCCACAAGTTGTGGAATGATTTGTTGCACTAGGCTATATTACCTACATGTAGATAATACCTTGGTACCCTTTCATGTCCATGACCAATATTCATGATCGATGGACATGAAAAGTTATGCCCAAAAAGCTGATTCCTTCCTAGATCACGTATTACTTTCTTACATTGCCTTGCAAAGTTGCCTAGCAAATTGCAATATGTGAAAATCCAAAATTGCATAATATACAAAGTTGCCTTATATAGGATCCTTTGTGACCGAACAGGGAGTGACCGAATAGGTGGTCTTTGATAACTTCTATAGTGTGAATGCTAAATTCATTTTAAGGGTTTAAGAGTTAAGCCTGTCGTCAACTTTCTGAATGAAAGCGGCGGGGTTTATGATTTTTGGGAGGAGGTTAGTAACGGTGCATGGGAAGCTTATGGAAGAAGCTTGGGAAGGAAGCTGAAGAAGAGAGCTGCGAGAAATTTTACCCAGGAGATAGACAGAGGAAGGTAACAGGTTTTTGGTAGAGAAAGCATAGGAGCTTCCAGGATAGCTAGTTGCTGGATCTTTCTTCCGCTGCCTCAATAACTACAGGATGGCCAGCTCCATGATCTGGTTAGGGTTGGGACTAATCAAGGGTCGATGCTGAAGGCTGATGAAGTTTGAAGGTGGTCTGAGTTGTAGAAATGCACGTAGAAATTGTACCGGTAGAAGTTCTGGGTGGGGGAGAGACCTTGTTTGGATTGTTCAGTGGGTAGCTCATAACATCTGAATTGGGGCTAGAAACCTCTGTCACGGATTCTTGGGTTTGGGCAGAGTGTGAAAGAAAAGAGGATGGAAGAGTCAGAGCCAATATTCACAGATCCAAGTCTCTCTTAGAATTTTCTCCTTTCTTGAGTAGTTGCATGTCAACTTGGTGTACCTGATTCAGTCGATGAGTATAGCCCAAGAATTGATCCGTGTTATGCCGTAGCAGAAGCTTTTATGTTCATTTACCCAGGTAGAAAGGGAAAAAAAGGTCAAGGGTTTTAGCAGCTCATCATAGACTGAATGAACACTGAGAGTTCTGACTTCAAGCCAGACCCTACTAACATTAGGCTCTAACGATCCAAGAATGCCTCTGTTTTTTTTTGTTTTTTGGAACAAATCAAGGGACGCTGCCGGAGTGGACTTAAGATCAATTGATGTGTGCCCCTCCTTGGGAATCAGCAGAGTTGGAAGGATACGAGCTGTGCACTTCAAGTAGGACCGCTGTGATAATGTCTACTTAATATAAGAGGAGTCATTCACATTCTGACAGAGTGGATTCATGAGAGGAGTCGAGGTGTTGTGTTGACCCTTCCTTTTTGGTAACAAAGTTGGTTCAGATCTGGTGACATCAGTAGAATCGGTGGATGTCTAGATATAATGATAATTGAAGTATCATGTCTTCATCTAGTGTAAAGGAAGTTGGTATAGAAGAGTTGACGCAGGAGATTCATGAGCAACGGATCGTCATTAGGTTCGATTATCCAAGGGGGCAGGATGGACCACAGAGAGGAGCGGTAGTCCTGCGTTTCTTGGGTTTTGGAGTAGTAACAGTTGTAGGAATAGACCCATATGAAGCCCGAGTTGGAGATGTAGCAGTAGAAGTAGCTCATAGTGGCTTTTGTACCCGTGCTGAAGTTTGGTTGAAGGTGAGAGATGGAGCAAGGGGATGGGTGTCAACCTCAGAGCTACAGATGCAATACTACTACACCTCGTACCTTGCGTAAAGTAACGCCTTCATTTATTGAGAGGCAGCGTAATGTACCTAGAATAGGAGATACTTGGATTCCCAAGCTTGTTGTGTCGCCTAACCACTTTGTTAGATTATACATTCCTGGTGTGGAAGACTTATTTCAGGTTGGAGATCACCTACTCAGGGTGGAACATAGTGGATCAAAGTCTTGCCTCATAAGCTGGAGGATATGGCGCAATCAAGAGGAAGGGTGGCAGTTCCAACAAGAATCCACAAATGAGCAAAGTTTTTCCACTTTTCCATCTGATTTTGTACCTTTAAGACCAGTAGCAGAAGGTGATCAGTCTAAATTCTCAAATTGAATCACGACTGGCTTTTTCTTGAAGCTTTAGATTGGAGCAAGACATTTGCATAATGACTAGCCCCCAGGGAATGGACGAACTGTTCTAGGGACGAGATTATGAAAACGTCAGTGACTGGGTAGAGAGACTCACCATGGTAGTTGAAGTGCGAGATTTAAATGTAGACAAATTGTTTAAGATTGCAAAGCTGAATTTGAGAGGCAGAGCCAAGGAATGGTTTAGGAGGTTGCAACCTGCGCCATCCGATTGGACTGAGTTGAAGAATTTAATAATGCAAAAATATGGAGATGTTGATGCTGATGACATCAAGATGAAGCTGGATGCCATCAAACAAGAACCTAAGGAGAGAGTTCAAAAATATTTTGAACGTCTCGATAAATCGTTTCAAAGGGGCAGGATACAAGACGCAGAACAAAGAAGGAGATTTTTGGCTAGATTGAGGCCTAAAATCCAAAAATTGTGTGTGGCAAGGACGTTTGAGGACATTGAAGAGTTGGTGGGTACTGCAACAAAGCTGGTGATAATGTTGGGTGAGCTTGGAGAGACTCCATTCAAACCCCTAAAGGAGGAACAATAAGAGGGAGATTCAGAGACACTGATGGAAAAGTAGGTTACTGCTTTGAACAGCACACTTATAAATTTCTTCAAGGGGAATGTGCCCAATCACGGTGCATCATCCTCTTCCACCATGTTTGAAGGGTGTCAGATCTGTAAGGGAGGGGACCATTTAGCCACTGCTTGTCCGAGATTTAATGAACCACGGCCAAAATGTGCCAAATGTGGCATGTCTCATAGGACAGAGAATTGTGGGATAAAGTGTTCATTCTGTTCAGGTTTAGGTCACTCGGAGGACAGGTGTTGGAAGAAACCCAACGATGGGAAATCACATTCTGGAGCAGCAAATTGGAAGTATTGCTGAATCATGAGGAAGCAACTATGCAACAACTTAACAAGCTATGTGGAAATGAGAACATCTTCTCATACACTCGAATACCTAGGAGAAGAATGCCTATTAAAGTGGCACCGAGAGGTGCTGTACCTTCCCCTGAAGCTGCAGGAGAGGGCACAAGAGTGAATCGAAAGACCTCTGTTAGGTCGAAAATTCTTTCCCACTTCATTAAAGGAAAGATTTCCCTTACGCCCATGAAAACAGTCCTGATGATACCAGGGGAATTGGAACACCTTGAGAGTCTAGTGAAATTGGCTAGAAGGAAGAAGGATGCAAAAGCTATAAATGATAAGGTGTGTATGGTTTCAACAACTCCGACACTTAAGCGGATCTACATCAACTAAACATTTAGGAGCAAAACACTCCACTTGCCGGTGGAAATAAATAACTATGTGGTGGAAGGACTTGTAGATACTAGAGCATCCATGTCTGTTATGGCTGTTGTAGTGGTTAGAAAGTTGGGGATGATGCACTTGGTTATTAGACCCGAGACTTATAAAACCGCATTAGGAGTTGTTACTCAGGCTCTAGGTCGAATTGATGAGGTACCAGTCAAGGTTGGAGGTGTTCAGTGTACCATGACCTTCATGGTAGTGGACACGGACAGTTATGATGTGCTGGTTGGACTGGATTTCTCGATAAAAATTGGAGCAATCGTGGATGTGGAACGCGGTTTGATACAAGTGAGGCACGGACCAGGAGCTAATGTGGAAGTATTACCATTAACCATGGTAAATATGCTGCAGAAAATGAACTTGGAGGCTCTAGTGCGAGTTGCTACTGTTGCTATGGAGGACACACATTTCAATGGAGGCTTGGACGTGGACTTTGGGAATCTGTCATTGTGTGATCCCATTATGATTGGACAAACGGATACGATGGTGTCAGATTCAGACACTAATGCAGATGATGATTGTGAAGGAGGGCTTCAACTGGTTGAGCCAATTGATGATGAGCCTGAATTTGGGAACACTCAACTTGAAAATCTGGTGCTGGTGGAAGGACCATAGCAAATTCTGCAGCTGATATTGCAGAAGCAAGTTGATGACTTTATAAAGAGGATGGAAGAGTTAGAGCCAATATTCACAGATCCAAGTCTCTTTTAGAATTTTCTCCCTTCTTGAGTAGTTGCATGTCAACTTGGTGTACCTGATTCAGTCGATGAGTATAGCCTAGGAGTTGATCCGTGTTATGTCGTAGCACAAGCTTTTGTGTTCATTTACCTAGGTAGAAAGGGAAGAGGGGGTCAAGGGTTTTAGTAGCTCATCACAGACCCAATGAACACTAAGAGTTCTGACTTCAAGCCAGACTTAGGATCAGTTGATGTGTGCCCCTCTTTGGGAATCAATAGAGCTGGAAGGATACGAGCTGTGCACTTCAAATAGGACTGCTGTAATACTGTCTACTTAACATAAAAGGAGTCATTCACATTCTGACAAAGTGGATTCATGAGAGGAGTCAAGGTGTTGTGTTGACCCTTCCTTTTTGGTGACACCTTTTCCTTGCTTTTTTACACTGCAACATTTTGTTCACTACATTTAATAGTCGTACCCCAGGCAGTTCCACTACATGACATTAACTGTTCAATCTCATAGATATATGGTTTAAATGGCCGACTACTAGTGTCATTTTACTAAACACAATACTAACTTGAATATAATGTTATAAAGTGTTCTTTGATGTGAATTTAGCAGATTTTCAGGCTAAAATTTGTCAATATTGTGAAGCAAGGGAAAATTCGATAACATGTGAATATAATACAATTATAGATATCCTATTAAAAATATGAATCCAATAAGAGCAGGAATTTACACAAACAATATGAATGTCATGTGTAATTGATGGTATTTGGTAAAAAAAATTATTACTTTGTTGATAAAATGAAACATTCATGTCACACAATTATTATTGAAAAAAAACATCATACGATTGAAATGCTTGTTGACAAGCCAAACGATGTTTGTGGAAATTTAGCTGAATCCGTGTTATTAAATCAAGGATATAACATGTAACCTCAAATTAAACAGTTATAAATTGAAAATAATCCAAGGAAGTCTCTTGAAAAGGTGAATGAAATCTGTTAATGAACATGTGGCACACACACAAAGAACAATGATTTTTTGAGTTCAACTTTGTGTCACTTATAGGCCATAACATCTCAAAGTATGTTTGGAGTTTTGACCTTTAGATGGGCCCTTTGTTCCCTTTGTTAGTGTGGAGTCTTGGGGAGAGAGTATTTCAAGAAAGGTTCCACAAGACAAAAGATTCCTTGGCTTTGTAGATTGTTTTTCATGCTCTTTTTCTTTCCAGCACTTGCTTATCTTTTGCTACTGGTGAAATGCTAGTGAAATCACTGAGTTACTAAACTTGTCCTCAGTTTAAGTTGGTGACCTCAGCTTCCTGAAAACAATAAGGAAGCCATAGGAAAATAGGGGCAAATGTGGTAAGTAAATTCGAAAGCTGTGGGCATTACCATGCCTAAGGATTCTAACTAAACCCTTTTTTTTTCTTGTGATATCTGGTAAGCATCAAGAACAAGGACGGCGGGTGTTTTGAAAAATTAAACACCCTTGGTTTTTAAAATGCCCACCCTTTGCGGGATGAAAAGTTTCAGTGAGGAATGTGTCCTCCAATTACACTTAAAACAATCCTCGGCAAAGACTGAATGTGGACAACACTGGTGTGTAGACAAACCAGGAGGAAATTGAAATGGAAATAACAGAGGAAAAAGCAGTCAATTTCTTTCTGTAGGAGTAGGGTCGGCCTCTCAACCCTTCCCTGTTTGGAGGTGTCCGTCATTGGGGCTACTGCCCTCACATTTGGGCATCTTCAAACAAGGAAAAGCTTCTTAAGGCTACCCTTTTTCCTTTTCATATATACAAGATGATGATATAGTGCCCTAATCATGGCATAAGATGTCACTGTTCAGGGACTAGAAGGAACTGTGTTTTTTACACACAGGAGAAGTGTCTATCTTCAGAGTCTTTCAGGATTTTTGGTACCTTCCACCTGGCCCTTCAGGTGGGGGACATGTGCCTCAAATTTCACGAGTCTTTAAATTTTCTTTTCAAAACAAGGGGACAAGTAACCTTAAATTCTAAAGTGTCTAAAGTAGACCATTCTTGTGAAAAAAATTGTTTGAAAAGCAAATTTTGGGCCGGAGTGAATCTACATCTAGGAGTGTTTTTCTAGACAGATGTTCAGGTTTGCATCACCTGAAACTCAAACTGACACCTTCTTGGTGGAATATGCACAAAAATTGACGCGTGGGATCTAGTCTTCTATCAAAACTAAAAACCTTGAAAAACACAACTCTTTGAACATAGGTTCATTTGCTTTAGGTAGACAAGTTGAACTTTTTTGAACAATTGGTAAGTAGTTTGAACTTTATAGATAATCAATGTTTTCTTTTTTGGTAAAGCATTGTACCTATACAATCTCCAATCCAAAGTTGCAAATATATGCATTTGTTGGAAATTAAAAATGGAATGAAAATGATTTGGTTTGTTTTCTTTCAAAAAAAAGATTTGTGCAATAAGTTTAAGCTTTGTGGGACTTCATGGACCGAACTTTTTCCCAAAGGAGAAATGAGGTGGTGATTGTTCAGCTATTCCTTACCAAGGGTGATATTTGTGGGAGATTGTTTGTAACAAGAGACCGAGTCCAATTTGGACATGGAGAGAGCAATTGTTGTAGAGTGCGAACTTGACACAAAAAAATTGTTGTAGAATGCAAACTTGTAGGAGAGCAAGTGTGATGAATGGATTGTGAGAGAATATCAACATGTGTGCACCTAAGTTCTTGTAACAAGAGACAAACCTGAAGTTGTGGGAGAATGATTAAGTGTGCACCTAAATAGTTGTAGGAGGATATTGATTTTGTGGATATGAAAAATAAATTGTTTTAGAGCATGATCTTGTAAGAAATTGGAGTGTGAACTTGTGGAGAACATACTTTGAAGGAGTGGACAAGCAATTTGGTGCTTTTCATGAGTGTAAGAGTGCAAGGTTATGTGACTATTAAGCTAGATTCATTAGTTAACTTAAAAATCTAAGAAATTTAGTTTAGTTGTTCACAAGGTTTTTTGGGTGAATGCAACATGTACACATGAATTGTAGGTCCCATTTCATTATAGCTAGAAGCTTAGACAATCTAGATGGACTAGATAATTTAATATTAAAAACTGTCCCAATTCCCAACCCAAAACAATTAGAAAAATTAAAATGTAAACAAATATAAACAAAGTTGTCCACCACCCCTAAAAAATATTTTTTGGATAATGAAACTAAAAGCTATGCATGCTACTCATAGAAAATGAATCTAGTAGTGAAAGGCAATGGGAATCATCAACTAGGATATATTAAGTTTTAATCAATTTAGTTGTTTGTGTGACCACAAGAAAAAAATTCACATTCCATGAATCACTGGTTCCACAATGACCCATAATAAATTAACAAGTCCAAACAATTATATTTGAAAAGGACAATTGTTTGATCCCGTTTTCTTTTGTGAATTCATTGGGGTGTGGGTCCAGATTTGTTTATTTTGCATTTATGACTATTATCCTTTTGGGGATCTTTTAATTTTTAATATTTAAAAAAAGTTAAAAGATTGTCCTTGGTTGGGTTGTTGGCATACTAGGAAAATATTTAATCTTGGGCATGAAGAAAGAGTCATTATGTATCATAATCATAACCTTGTGTTTGGAATTGAGGTTAAAACATGAAAAAGGAAATGAGTTGAAAAAATGTTTTGGGACTCAAGCATAGTCATACAAGTGTGGGAGAATATAAAAAAACAAGTGTGAACATTTTGAAGTGGATTCTCACTTTGGGAGTTAAAAGTTCCATGAATGTGTCAAATTTTTAGTTGAATAATATTTCAAATAACAAAAACTTATTCAAATTGGGCCTTTTTATAAACAGTTATAATAAAATAAAATATATTGAAAGTAGCCTCACATTCTACATTTGGGGATTTGAGGTTACAAAAGTTATGACCAAATGAATGGTCGAAAGTCAAATTGACATTAAAATTCAAAAACTAAAAATAAAATGACTTTTTATTGGAACATGCAATATGGTGTTGGAAATTTTATTCAAAGGCTATAACTTTTATTTTGAAATCTCATTAATCAAAGCCATATGTGGGATCTATGGGCTTGTAAAGTTGCAAGACTCATAATTTGATAAAATTGAGATTTTTTGCCATTTTTAAGTAGTCATTATTACCAATCATAAAATATAATATAAGGAGGAGAATGATGATTTGTCTTAGGTTTAGGTTGTGAGTTTTATAAAAGTTTGTTGCCCTTGGCTTGTGTATGCAACATTTAGGCACCACTTTACACTATCCACCCTCTTTCTTCATTTGTGTAAATTATCTTCACTTGAATTCACATTTGTGAGGTCATCTTAATATCATCCCAAAGCTTTCACCTTCTTTCTTTATGGGAATTAGGGAATGTGTGCCAACTTTGCATTTCATTGCAAAATCAAGTCTAATAAAAGGTTTTTACCTTTTATATCACTTGACAAATGTAGAGGTGTGTCATTATGGGCACTTTTGTGATGTTGTGTAAAACCATGTCAACATCATTAATCGGAATTTTTGTGAGTGCACGTTTTAAGAAATGGAAATGCAACTATTGTGAGTAAACTACACATGGGAGGTGCCAAAGGGGTCATATAACACATATTGGAAAGTTGACAGGTGTGAACATCTTTGCAACTATCCCATGTTTTTTTTATTTTTCGGAAGATTGGAAGTCATGGGATCACAACTAAATGGGCATAAGGATGGTGAACTATGCAAGTTAAAGACACATTTTGTTTTTTGGGAAGTATCCATAATATATACTTTAATATTGAATCCATGAATGTTATTTAAGTAAATGATTAACAATAAGAAGTTCTTTGACTTCGTTGGATAATATTGAAGAACCACATGTTTTAATATATATTTGGGTACATTTTTTGAAATGCAAGTATTTAAGACGTGTCATAGTTTTGCAAAATAAAGTTACTCGTGCATAAAAGTAAGACATCAATTATAATTATTATATTTTCAAGTTGATAAAGGCATAATGTGTATGGATATAGTTTCAACTTTTCATATTATAGTCATAATCTATCAAAGTTTTAATGTAAAAGCATTTTGGCAAATTTAAACAACTATTCGATTTAAAACATATTTTTATCCAATTTTCTTATATTGTTTTTTTTCAAAATTTGTGTTTAACTTACAATAAATTTAACGAAGTGTTTAATGATTTCATAATGCAATTTAAATAGCTTCTTAAAAATCTTTCTGAATGTTAATGTTGCAAAATAATTGTTTTTGAAATTAAATTTTCTTAGGATTATTTTTTTTGGCATACTTTATCATGCTTGGACCCATATGTCCATGAATTTTGTTGCAAATGTACTTCAAGATATTGAAAAACACACCTTTCACACCTTTTTAAGACCAAAGTGATTGTATAGGAAGTTAATCAAGCCATACACTAGAAGAAAAATATAAATTTTCAATTAAATTTTGTAATTATAAATTAGTCATACCCCACATATACAACTAAAAAACATTAGTTGCATAATTGAAGTCACATCCAACATATAGTCACAAATGATGACATCATTCTTTATGTCATCATAGTCCTTGGATGAAACATAACGTCAACAAATACATCTTCATTTGTTGACAATAAATATGTGACTTGTGACTGTTTGCCACAACTTATAATTAAAATGGTCACCAACCCCTTATTGCCATGTGGCATAAATAATGCATTTTGAAAAAATGAAATGAAATAATAAATAAATCATATTTTTATAAAATTCATAATTTCAATAGTCCATAGTTGATAGTCTTAAATTGATCCACATGGCCCAATTGACTTTTGCCATGTGGCATGATAATTGAGTTTTGAAAAAAAATTTAATATATTTTCTTTTTGCATAATCCATTTTAGATGGTTATAAATTGTGACACGTGGCATAATACCAATTTGCCGCATGGTGTATTAATTGAAATTTTGCCAAAATATACCAAATTACATATTTAGGTAGGAAGGGAAATAAGTAGGTAGGTAGTTAGATAGATTTTTAAATTTTATTTTAGGTTTAACTTTTAAGATCAAGCCTTTTTGATGAGCTCATTCCAAATGTGTGTTTTCAATCCTCTAAATGCTTCTCATTATATAGTTTACAAGATTGAAATGAAGGACAAAACATATGGGATAAATTTTTAGTCAGAACTTAGTTGCATATTAATTTGCGACTAAAACATTTATCCAATATCTTTTGTTGTTTTTTTCATGTTGTAAATTACATATGCTAATCCTCCCACCTCACATAACCTTTCCACATCAAAATTAATTGACATATCAAAATTTATTTTAATATAAAAATTTGATATTTAAAATCTAAAAACTTTGTTTGAAGATGAAATTTAACATTTAAGCTCTGAGAATTAATATGTCAATTCTGAAATTTTTTAATTTGAATATGAAATTTCATAAATTTCATTATGAAAATTGGTATTTCAATTCTGAAAATTATTATTTGAATATGAAACTTGATGTTTAACTTCTAAAAATTCTTATTTCAATTTGGAAATTAACATTTCAATCCTGAAAATTGTCATTTGAATATGAAATTTGAAATTTTTTTTTGCAATTGAAAAATGATATTTCAATCCAAAAAATTGTTATTTGATTATGAAAATTGTTATTTCATTTCTAAAATTCCTATTTGGATCTAAAAACTGATATTTCAAATTTAAAGATTATTATTTAAACTTGAAAATTCATACTAGAACTTTTTTTTCTTTGGTATTCAAAAATTGATATTTCAATCTCAAAATTGATATTTGAAGTCTAAAAACAATTATTTGAATTTCAGAATTGATATTTTATTTCTGAAATTTTTTAGTTGAATCTGAAAATTGATATTGAAATCCCAAAAATTGCTATTTGAATACGAAACTTGATATTTTAATTCTGAAAATTGTTAGTTGCAACTGAGAAGTGATATTTTAATTCCAAAAACTGTTATTTGACTCTGAAAATTCATATTTAAATTCTGAAGATTATTGCTTGAATTTAAAATTTGTAATTTGAATAAAAAATTGATATTTCAATTATTAAAAAAATTATTTGAATTCAAAAATTGTTAATTGAATCTAGTAATTGATATATCAATTCTGATAATTTTCAGTGGAATTCAGAAATTGTTATTTGAATTCGAGAAACATTATTTCAATTTGTAAAGTTTTGTTTGATTTTGAAACTTGATATTTCCATTCTGAAAATTATTATTTAATTTAAAAATTCGAAATATGGAGTAATTTTCAGCTTTGAATAACAATTTTCAGAATTCAAATTTCTGTTTCTAAATTCACATAATAAAATTTTCAGAATTTAAATATTAATTTTCAGATTCAATAAGAATTTTTGAATTCAAATAAATATTTCCATAATTGAAATTTCAAATTTTAGAATTGAAATATCAATTTGCAGATCCAGATCTGATTTTTAAATTCAAATATATATTCTCAGAATGCAAATAATAATTTAGAGATTCAAATAATAATTTTTAGTTCACATATTACTTTCAGAATTTAAATGAATTTTTTTAGATTCAAAAGGGATCAAATTCATATAATAACTTACATAATTGAAAACCAGTTTTTTAGATTGAAATAATAATTTTCAGAATTGATATATGAACTTTCATATGCAAATAAAAATATTCAAAATGAAAATAAAATATTTCTGTTGCAAAATAAGAATTTTCAAAATTGTAATATGAATTGATTTCAGGTTCATGCAACTCTTTTGAAATTCGAATTGAAGTTTCAAAAAAATTGGGTATACTGGGTATGAATGGCATATTCCATTGCATTTGACATTGTGATCATTGTATTTGTTTTGTCATGGATCAAGGGTGTTACAATAGATTGGTTATGTCAAGGAGAAAGAAAGTTGAGAAGGTTGTTGAGAATATCAAAACAAAAAAAAGTTATTTTTTTGAAAAATAATATCGCCAAATGGCAAAAATTCACCACAAAAACCACATTGATAAAATCTTTAGGGTGAAAGCACAGTCAAGTAGAGCACCAAGTGTACTTTTCAGCCCCAAAAAAAAGTAAAAGAAAAGTAAGGTAGGGCCTGGTAGGGGCTTATGCTGTGCACAATTTTAAAAGTCAATTTAAGTTGCATTGACTTTTCAAAGGGGGTTTCCAAAGGTGGGGTTTTTTTGTTCAAAATGGTCATTGACTCCAAGTAGGCACACAAAGTTGTATATTTTGTGCACATGAACTACAAAGTGACCTCTATTGCTCCATTGCAAGAAAACTTTCCTCCGCATTCATGCCTGAACATTATAGTGGGGATGGTTTTGGCGGCTTGGTGTCTAGGATGAATTTATTTCTCTTGTGGTTTCATAACATCAAACTTTGTTGAAGGGAGGTAAGGACTTGATGAAAAAAACTTGTTTGAAAACACATGTGGTTTGTGTCCCACCTCTAGCACATTTGTAGAGTTTAAGATGCAAAATTTGAATGATTGAGTAGACATTTGTTGTTTAGGATTACAACATTTCAGGAACTGTTAAGTTATTTGGTTGAAGATTTTATTTGTTAGTCAATCTATGTTTCTCACTTTGATCTTGCAATTGTTGTTTAGGGTTCTAATGGCCACCTATTTTGATTTGACGAGTGAGACCTTGAAAAGGGAATCACTCACCTTGCTTGATGGCAATGTGAAAGAATCAATGTTTAGACGACAAAAGGAGAAACTCCAAAGAGTTAGCGAGACTTTCAAATGCACTTTTTGGAGTTTGGAGGATTTTTTTGTTAAGTTGGAATTGAATAATTTTGGCATCGTCCTTGTCATGATATTGATTCTAGTGTTGTTTCTCATGAGTAGCTTATACAAGTATTTGGGGAGAGGCATACCAACAAGTTTAAGGTGAAGGTGAGTGAACATTTGATTGTAGAAGAATGTGATTTGTTGATCCGATTGCATTAGGCTGTTTATGCGCATCTTCTAGCAAATGGAAATGATTTTGGCATTTTCCTACAAGGTTGGCTTACACAACAAAATGGAGAGAATGTGAACTAAACTCAATATGCTTTTGATTTCACCCAGGAGCAGATGAGGAGAGCCAATTGATAGCCACAAACTTTTAAAACACTTTGTGGAAACATCATTCGCACCAAACAACCACGTGAGGACCTAAGTTATAAACAAAGTGGCTTGGGCAAGTCAAATGATGATGATTGTATGGTTTTGGAGGGTGTAAAACATTTCATAGTTTTTTTGCCATAATATCTTGCAACTATGAGGAGGTTGTTACAAAATACGGAGTGTAAAGAATAAGGTTTTGCACCAAAACAATTTCAAATGACCTTCGAAGAGGAAGCATTGTTTTTTGAAGTGCAGATGTTGAAGGGGAATCTTTTTCATAAACAAAAGTCCCTCCAAGAAGCTTAGGAGGATTTTGGAAAGCTGTAGGTGAAGCTTTCCATGTTACGTTTCACTTTCAACCTGCCTCCTTTTGATCGCCTTAGGTGTAAGGTAAATTCAATGTCTCCTAGTCCTACATTGCTATAAAAGTTAGCATCCATGGACAACTTGCAAGATTTGGAACAAGATTATAAGATTTCAGAATTTGTTGTGAAAAGGGAATTTAAGAGAGTTGAAGTTGGGGAGAGAAAATTTACCCTTGCTTCTGAAAAATTGGAATCATATTTTACAAAATTGGATTTGTTGTAGCATAAGAGTGCTCAAAGCAAAATTTGGATTCGGGGTTTGTTACATCAAATTCAATTAATGTCAAATGGTGATGGAGTAAGTAGCAAGCTTCTTCCAATTGGGAATCCTTTGGAATTACTAAAGGGTTTCTCTGACTTTCTTAAGATCAAGCATTGTCCCATCTGTGGGTTTTCTTTTGCTTGTTACAACCTATCAATTATGTCTTGTGGGTGTCCATAGCATCCTTTCTGTCTTTCAGTTTATATGGAAACCAAATTTGCCAAGTGTGCAAGGCCTAGTTGTGAGAAGCCATTGTCCATGGATTGGATCACAAGTTTTGGGTTTAAACACATCAATTTAACATGGAGGGCACCAAAGGTGGATAAAGGTGTCACAACTCATGTTGCAAGTGCCACTAAAAGTTTTGCAAGCTCAAATCCCACAAATTATAAGCATAAATTAAGCCTTCCCTATTCATGTTTCAGAAATGTGCAGTTCATTGCATTTGTTGCTTGCAAGTTGTTTCATGAACATGGTTATATTCTGCAATTGTGAACTATTTAAATCAATTGTGAAGTTGTTAGTTGTTCAAGTGTAATGTATTTGCTGGACTACATTTGTAATGTTTCATAGGAACATTGGTAGACATGAATGTTAGCCAAACTTATAAGTTTGGTAATGTAAAACATTGAACTGCAAAAGTAAACTAGGATTATTTTTATCCTTTTTATTTAGTTGCAAGAATTGATTTACTTGTAGTTGATAATCTAAAAATCAACTACAACAAATCAAGTAGATATGGGTTTACATTAGATTCAAATGTGGGTGCTAAGGTAGAAACTAACCTTGGTAATTCTTATAGTCACTTTTAGGTACTTGGCTTATTTTGTTTATTATCATTGACAAAAATTGTACAAGTAGTAAGTTCATGATACTTTCGTTAATGTAGAGTTGGGATTTCTGGAAGTAGAATGGTTTCTTTTTTCTTTTTTGAATTCCCCTGTATTATACTTAATTAATTGTGATTCCATTGGTTGACACCACTTTTACCCAGTACAAGTGCTTCTAGGATCAAGTTCATGTTTTGTAAGTAGAAAGTTTTGGCTTTTCAAGTCCTTGGTCCTTTTGTTGTACTCGGTTACTTGTGTTTCTAATGGTTGACACCACATGTACAACCAACAAATACTTTGGATCCAAGTTCATGTAACAACATGGGAGCTAAAACTAGAATATTTACTTTTCATCCAATTGAGTTACTTGTTACATAGGTCTGAAAGTAGATATTACCTTCATGTATTACTATAGTAGTTTAATTGGGTTTCCCAAGTATCATTGTTACTTCAACAATTTACTAACCCCCTTCTATTTCTCCATGTGTTTTTGGTGGAAATTATCTTTTACTAATTTTAGAACTTGAGTGCTAGGTTTTTCCTTTTAGTTATGTCATTATTGAATATACTAATTACATAGCTTTCTTGTTGTTTATGTTTCCTGGAAGGAAGAAAATAACAACCTTTGTAAATGAATTTAAAATGCATACTATGGATTGGGGTTGGATATTAAACATAGTGCCTTTGGAAAGTTGTTTAATTATTGTGGGTAGACTATAATTTGCTAGTGATGTGTTGTTGAATTATGCCCATTCCCTATTAGTGTTAGAGCCATTTATAGAATGTTCAAAATTCCTTAACCTTTTTGCCTTTTTTATAAGTTGTTATTTTTACCATTTTTGAACTCTTAAACTGTAATTAATTAATTAATTAGTGTTTTCTATTTTGTGTGGACAACAAGTGCAAGGGGAATGTAGGGTTGAAATGGACAAGTAGTTCATTTGATTATGGATTTACAGATATCCATTTATTTGTGATGTTCTTAAAACTAAAATGTAATTGTGATGTAAATTCAAGGTTTTAGTCTCAACCTAGGTTGTTAGAAAATGGGTTAATTAATTCTTTCTAATTGGTTTATGTACAAATGTGTCAAATATATGACCATTTCTGTGGGGGGATGATAGCAACAGGTGATCAAGATGCAACACTTGATGTTATGGTAGAGCTCAAAACACCTATGGGTATGCCAATTTTCAAAACAACTAAAGTTGTGACAAAGTTGAAAGCACTTAAGTCATGGCAGAATTCAATGTAGAAACAATGACAAATGGTGTGGAACATCACCCTATCACTTGTTCCCCAATTACTACAGCACCCCCAAATATACATGTTGGTGAAGATTCCCACTTCAATGAGCTTGAAGACCTTGGATCCTTGAACCCAATTTTGGACAAAGATAACATGCAAGTCCTATTGAATCCAACATACATCTCTACATGTCTTTCCAATGCCAACTAGCAAAGTGCATTTCCTTTGGTTATTATTAGTGATTCAAAAAAATTCCTAGCACAACCAAATTTGTAGAAGTTACAAAACCATCCCTAGTTAGTGTTTCAATGCCTAGACTTCTAAGAAAGGTCAATGGTTCATTTTATGCATCAACTGTGAAGTAGAAACCTAGTGTTAGTAATTTAGGTTTTAAGAAGTAGTAATAACTTTAAGAATGTCAAGGTGCAAAAGCATAAAAAATCAACAACAAACCCTGTAAAAGGATTGTCAAATTTGGAGGCATATGCTAAAAGCAATGGCAAAAAAGTTAGTACTCGTACTTCCATCAAGAAATAAGATAGCAAAATGGGATCTATATATCATTATTGATGCCATAGGTTGCAATATATATAGGTAATGTGGTTTCCAATTATTTTGGTCATGTTTTGGTAACACGAATTAAGCATTAAATATTTTATAATATTGCACTTCCAACTAGAGGATGTACATTTTGAGTTTTTCACTTTAAAATCAAAACATTTTCTCGTTCAAATTGCATCATATTTATTAGTGTGTTTCAAAATTTTATGAAATTGAGTTGTTCCAACATTTTGGTTTGTGACTTCAGCCAGGTTGTAGCTAACCTTCAATGTTTTTCTTCTTTTCTTCAGCCTAGGATCTTGGAAGTTGTTTATTCTTATCTTGCAGTCTTTCATGGACTACTTGTAATTTCTTTTGAACTTGGTCAAATGCTCCACAATTAACACCATAAGCCTTGTAGTGTGTGCATAGTAATCACAAATGTTCTTGATGTAACACCTTCAGTTTGTTTTGTTGTTTAGCCACCACCTCCAATTGTGAATTAACTTGAACACATCGCAATTGTCTATCATCTGTTAAGTCTTTGTGCCCATCTTCAACTTCCTTCAATTCTACATTTTCAAGTTATATTATTTCAAAATTTTCATCTCCATCCTCACTTGCTTGCCATTGTGTTGGTGCAAAATGTACATGTTTTTCTACAACCATAATAGCCCAACCTAGATGAATAAGCTCATCTTCTAGATTAGAAAGTACAACCTCATCTTCAACCAAGATGTCATTATATTTTAACAATCTTGATTCATAGTCATCAATTTTCTTTTGCAAGTTTTCATCTTGCCCTACAAAAGACAAACTCTGCATAAGACTCCCACATGATACCATCTCTTTTGTGAGTTTTTTCAATTGGACCTTCCAATTAAGTCATTTGTGTTTTGTTGTATTGCATTTGTCACTTCACTAGTTGTGATTGGGATAAAATAATCTCCTATGTTTTAGACTTCTTTGACAATTTCTTCACTCTAACTAACTTAAACCTCATCACCCATTCCTTCGTCCCCTACCAACTTTGGGAGCTTCAACCATTTCCTCCATCTTCAATGTTCTCCTTTTCCATTTCAATATTAGGTTCTTACCAAATGTTGATGGTTCCAACATGTTTTTTATTTGTTGTGCAACTATTTCTTTTGTCCAGGTTAGTTTTGCCTTCCTATCCATGTAGATTTGAATCTACTTAGAATTGGATTCAAAGGAGAGATTGCACCCTTTGTATGCATGAAAACCTGTACACTACACCTAAGTTGTAAATTGTGCCCAACATACATCCCACCTTTTCCTCTTTGCCAAAATGCCATTTGCAAATGCTAGATTTATTTCATTATTAGTAATCACATCCTTTGATACACATGGGGCCATAGATCCTCAATGAGTTTAATTAGCTCCACATTTGTGTTGTTTTTCTTGTACTTGAATCCATTGTTTCCCCAAACAACTTCACAATCCTACACATTAACATATTTAGCATCCATTCATTTAGGATTAAGTCCCTTATTTTTCAATCCCACCATTGTATTGAAGTATTCAACACTTAGCTTTTGAATTTCACTATTTTGCACTTACATTCTTGATACAGTTAAAACTTGCTTATAAGACGAGAAAAACTAAGCAATAAGACAAAAACACTAATGCTAAAAACATAAAGAGGATTGGAGTTTGGAGCACAACTAATTAAAACTTTGAAATAGGCAGTCCTAGGTTACTTTGTTGCTTAGTTAAAATGTCAACATTAATAATTGAATTGCTAATAATTATAATTGCCCCAACTAGCACCCCCATTATTCATTCACTCCTTAATGAAAGGTACCAATAATTAATTGATCATCCATATACTATTAATCAAACACAAGCTACCATTTATCAAACCCATTGAAATTTAGGGTTTATTTATAATTAATCATATTTAGGACCATCCAATTGCATGTTAATCATCCATTTTGCATGACATTTGGTGTCATGTAATTGCATGTTGATACTATACTTTAATTAACCAATTGCATGCACAAATTTAGTAGATGGGACCCATTGTGCTTAGATACCGAAGAATTTATTGCCATCAAATGATTTAAGTTTAGGATTTAAACTTTTAACCCATCAATAATTCATCCAATAACTTGAGTTTCTCCAACATTCATGCATTAAAGAATGAAATTGTGTGAACACGTTAGTCTTACAATAGAAGAAAAAAATCAATAATATCAATATCAATACTTTTGTAAGAGAAATTGAAATGCATGTAAGAAGTAATGTAGTCACATATGCCAAAGCAGAAAAGAAAATTGAACAAAAACAATGAAAAACATCTTTACCTAATACATTCAACAAATGAAATATAATAACTATTTTTTGAATTTAAATTTCAGCTTAGAAAGCATGTACAAAACTTAACCATTTATAAATCTAAATATTAAATGTCCATAAGACCATCATCTAAACCATTCTATTCATTTTCTAGTGAATTGTAGTAAAAAAACAATAGATTCGATATATCCAACACTTGTTTCATGGTATGGTTGGTGTTGTTTCAGGAATGGGTGTTGATGCCTCTTCTATTTGAATAGTGAATATAGATAATGCTTTGGGCTTCCAAACAAGCACTTTTTCAATGATGTATGATACATCTCTTTGATATATGTTCCCAAACCCAAAAAAAACACGTCAACATTTGTAATTTCTTTACCGAAGGACATGATGAACTTTAACAAAATACATTCCTTGACATGTCACAACAAATGCCACCAAACTTGGTATAATTAGAGATGAAAACAAAAGACTTTTTTTTTTACCACTCCACAAAGAAAATAATAAATTTTTCACCAACTTTGCTGTTGGGCTTTCAATGTGCTTATAGTATGTGGTCCCCATTGTCCACTAGAAATTCCAGGAATGAAAATGTGCCCACCACTATGGTTTCATTTTACACCATCAACAATAGAGCCACTAGTTTCTCCAAGCTTTGCACCAGTAGCTACAAAAGGTTGACTTAATTGAACACTAGGACATGTCTTGAAGACCAGGGATCAATCCACTTGTAGGAAAGTTCCCCAACAATTGGATAGAAGGTGTTTGAGCCCTTGGTGACTTAGCTAGATTTGTTCATGTGCTTCTGTCTTTTCCATGGTAGAAACAAAACCTTTCCACACCTTTACATGCATGCAAAATTTTGGAAGACCCTTTTTATTTTTACTAGGCAACATAATCACTTTTGATTTTACAACCAAATGAATATGTAGTAGTAGGGGGTGAGTCAATGAATAGGGTTCTAAGAAAGGTTCTTACTTCTATGCGAAGGCATTCATTTATACCAATGCCCACCCGAAACCATCTCCCCTGCCAAAAATGTATTATTCTAGCCATCTGTGAATGTTGAAGGATAGTGATATATTGGTTGATTAAACAAAACAATGTAAAAGGTATCACCTTCTTCCAATTCCTTTGCAACAATTGCTTAGTTGTCACCAATTTCAACCTTGGTTGCCTATGTTTCACAATCAACATAAGAGTTTGAATCTTTTTCATAATCAATTTTTGCCTTTTGATTCTGCATCATAATCTCCCTTGCCTGCAAACATAAAATTGCATTAAATGCAACACAATTGGGATTTGCAAAAGATCTAAATCCACATTTGTATTTAACATCATGTACAACGTAGAACCTTCAATTTCATTAAACATTCAAACTCGTGACAATGATAATTGAAACAACAAAATTCAAAACATATCAATAACAACTATATAAAAGTAAATAGACATGATGAAAAGGTTAACTTGTGCTATGTTGTATGGTTGTAGTCATATGAATGTCCAAGGCTTGACATGTGCCTTTTGTTCAAAAAATTTAGAGTTGTCATCCATACACTTGAAGCAAAAACATGATAATTCCCGAAGTTTGAAGAGGGTGATATCAACATCATCCATTGAAGGAATTGAATGCATGGATTGAGACCATGCTATCATCTCACAATCCCAATTTGCCCTATAGTCCACATCTTTTGGCATGATCAAATGAAAGTATCGATGAACCTCTCGCCTAGCCTTAGGGTATACTACATGTTCTTCACCTTATTTTTCTTACAAAATGGAGCCACATCTCTTGCATTTTGAAGTTTTGATGACTCCATATTTAGTTTTTCCTTTTGAATATATTTTGTTTCAATATTGCCCTAGCCCCATTATGAACTCGCTTTCCATGGCCTGAACCAAAAAATGACCATACCATGCAACACCCATGAGGAAGTATCCTAGGTGTGATTGTCTTTGATTGATACCTATGAAGTTAAACCACCACAAGATGTTAGAACTACATGATGAACTATGAAAGTATTTCATTAAAAATAATTGAAAGTAGTATGATGAAATGTACACATATCGTGCAACATCAGACCATGTTCGTTTTATTTGAAGTGTGCTACACACCCATCCATAGTAGTGACATACGAAATACGTGTATTTTTCGAAGGTGCTCAGAAAGAAGTATTTTCAAGTATTTAAGAAAAAACATAATAATAATACTAGTGGTGCTTAGGCCCAAGTATTTTCAAGTATTTTTTAAAAACCCCAAAAAAACGTATAATACGTGTATGTTTGAATCGAATTGAGCGTATGTCACTACTATGCACCCATCAAACCAAACAAGATGCTCATTTGGCCAAATGTTTTTTTGTAGTCAAATGAGCCTAATGCAGTTCAAAACAATGTTGAACAAAAAAAGATCATGGTTATTATCCTCAAAGATATATAATGATATTCTGTCAATAATCTCTCCTCTCCATTTTCAACATCAAGTACATAGTTTGGATTCCATCTATAACATATATGCATAAGAATGGTGATTTGAAAAGAATGCCAGTGCATTTCTTGGATTTCATGATAATCTTGGAAAGTGTAGTTTTCTTCAAAATTAATTGCAAACAATATAGAATCTTTTGGAAAAGACCATATACATGTGTGATATTGTTCATCTTGAAAGTGATAAATGAACTTCTTCAATCTAGGTCAAAGGTAATCCAAGAATACCTTTGCTATTAACTCCTTATATTGCAAGCGTAATACAAAGTTGTCTTTACCAACATGAGTTTTACCATGCAAAACCTTTTGGTAACATTTCCATTGCATAAGTGACATTAAGTTTGCATCTTCCTCTAAAGGGTAAATGAAGAGCATATCTACACCATAGTCTTCACAATCCCCTTTCAAACATAACTACTGATGCCATGTTACATCATCTAGAGGACATAACACTGATGTCCAAAAATCTGTTAAGCCATAAAATGTACATTTTTCTACCATACAAAGCACACTATTAGCATTGGTACACATGTCACAATGATACTCATAATGTTCCATGTACCCCTTGTAATGCCATCCTCATATTATTGAACCCAAGTTTGAGTTCAACCATCTCCACATGGTACTTGTAGGTGTAAGTATTCCTTTCCTTCACTTGTCTAACATAAAACAACTTCAATTTTTCAAATGCACGTAGGCCCACCTTGCAACCCTCATGTTTTTTCACAAATTGGGTGTAGAAATCCAATTGAATTCAAGAAAAAAAAAAGTTTATTAATACATTTTGATGCCTAATTATAATAAAATCAATTTTACAAGGATGCAATATATGTTAACAAGTGTTTTACCTTAAATGAATTAAAATAACAAAGTAGACTAGTAAGAAATTCCTAGAAAATGATAGGAAATAGTTGAAGAACCAATAGTTAAATAGAAACTAAAATAAAAATTTAGTTTGCCAAGTAACTACGCAATGGCTATCCAATACAACAAGTAGTTGATGAAGAAGAAGTCAAGTTAAACCAAGTGATTTTGCTTACCTTCAAGGAGCTATTCAAGAATTACCTAGGAGTTAGTAAACTAAGAAATGATTTTGCCTACCCATCAAGTAATGTCCAATAATTACCTAAGATAAATGGACAAGTGATCCAGCCTACCCATCAAGTAGCCATTTGGGAGTTTAGCTAGGAGACAGTAGATGAGAAGTGATCCTACCTACCCATTAAATAGATGTTTAGGAGTTAGCTAGGTGATAGTGGAAAAATAAATGATCTTGCTTACCCATCAAGTAACTGTCTAAGAAATAACTAGGAGATAATAGACAAACAAGTGATCTTGCCTACCAATCAAGTAATCATCTAGGAGTTAGCTGGGAGACAATAGATGAATTAATGATTTCACCTACCCATCAAAAACCTATCTAAAAATTGGGTAGGAGATAATAGATGAGCAAGTGAATTTACTACCAATCAAGTACTTATTTAGGAAACATGTGATTAACAGACAATACATGAACAAGTGATTGTAGGTACGTCCCATCAAGTAGAATAACATGAAAAAATACAATCTTACTTGGCTTCCATTGCTTGGAATTTTGCCCACTCTATTGCTTCCTTTACTACCGGCACATTACTTCACACATTTCATTTCAGTTATGAGTGTTTCCTTCTACATAGGCGTGAATTTCTTGTTTCTTATATTGCCCATGTTCATAATTGATAGTTATTTGAAAAAACTCAAAATTGAATCTATCCCAAAAAAACTTGCACACTCTGACAACAAACAAAAATTGTTTGTCCACATTCACACGATTTGGCAGCAACACTTGAATTCTTTGGTGTTGTGAAACCAAGGAGACAACATGTCACAAAGACACAAAAACCGTGATGGATTATGTAACCTTAAAATTTTTACAAGGTGATTTAGGTTGTTTCAATTGATATTGATGGTCAATCTGTGCACTACTCATTGATTATCCGAGATCTTGCATTTAGATTGTCAAATGGCATTGGTACATACAAATCAATGAAAAATACAAGAAACATTCGAAAGCCAGATGAAAAATATGTTTTAACGTGGGAAAGAGTTGAAGCATC
The DNA here is from genome assembly GCA_963921925.1 of Sphagnum tenellum. Taxonomy (NCBI): domain Eukaryota; kingdom Viridiplantae; phylum Streptophyta; class Sphagnopsida; order Sphagnales; family Sphagnaceae; genus Sphagnum; species Sphagnum tenellum. The sequence goes on from OY998154.1 coordinate 4,969,864, forward strand.
AATGTTTAGGCAGGAATTGAAAATTTAATGACATTTTGTTATGTTAGTAGTTACTTGTTTAGTGTCATTTGATCCTTGCATCTACTTTTCTACTATGCTTACTATATTTCACCACCAAATATGAAGTTATGAATTATGGGATTTTAAAGATTATAGGCCCTCTTTCACATTAAGAGGCTTTTAACAAAATTTGTTTCATAACATTTGGACATGTAAAAGTAGGTTGAAAGTAAATTGAAAGTAGATTCCAAAATTTCAATAAAATTTTATTTTGGATGTATTTTTTTAAAAATCACTTATATATTCATCTATTCGTTAATTGCACAATATGCACCACATGAATATGTAGTGAAACCCATAAAAATCCATAGATTCTAGTGTAAAAAACTTTATTTTATACCTATTTGATAAGACATTCTAATAGGTTTGTTTGTTGAATTGAAAATAGTTTCATTTTATTTTATTTTCCTTCATTTGAAGATATGAAAATATAGTCATATAAGTTTTTCATACATTATGCATAAAAATCAAAATGAAAACATTTTTTATGCATTTTTACATCATTTTTTGCATAGTAATGACATTCTTCATTTTGCACTTTAAAATTCGCGAATTTACGTGGCAAAGCACCTTGTCAAAACATTCTTCGGCGTGAATGTTTACCAAATGTTCACTGGTTGATCTATAAATTTTTTCAAAATTCGTGCTTCTTTGGGCTTCCATAACATTCCCGCACCAAGAATGTCATAACTATGATTTTTTGATAAGCACCCAATTTTTTAACCTTAGAAGACTATTTTTGTGGTCTATTTGACCGTGCTTCGCCTTTTAATATGTTCACAATATATAATTAATCTACTCATAATTAATGTATAATGTACTCTTAACAAACTCTTTAAATATACCTTTAATGCAACCCCAATAAACTAAAAAAATGTACCCCAAATTTAGTTATAATACACCTTACTGTATGTCAAAGGGCTATGTAGATGACATATGGTTGTGATTAATTTTGAACACGAATGAAATTAATGGAATATATGAACCATTTTTGGATGAAAAAAATCTCAAAAGTTGTCCAAATGAAAAGTTGAATATGTTGATAATCACATGGTAGTTGCAACATAGTCGCATTTCACTATATAAAGTGTGAACATTGATAATCAATTGTAAAAAATATCAAATATAGTAGCAACCAACATATAGTTGCATGTAGTTACAAAACAAATGGTTGTATATTACAAAATTTCTTTTAATAATACCTTTTTATTTGCATTAGGTGGGCTAGTGACTTACATTTAGATAGAAAATTATACTTGACATTCAATATATATTTTTACAAGTTTAATGTATATCATTTCAAGTGGTTGATCTATTCAAACTTAGAAAACCATAATACATTACATTGTTTGAGTTGGAATAGAGGACCACATGAGATCACACTTACAAATAACTTTTCTCAAGGGGAGGTGAAGAATGTTATGAGTGACCTCAAACCTTTAAAATTTTCTTGGCAAAAATATGGTTGTAGTATTGTAACTAATGGATGGAATAACATATAAAAGAAGTAAATTATTAACATATTGCTTTCATCTTATGAAGGCCATGTAAGTTTTTAGGTGCAATTGGTAGATCACATATTTTTAGAAAACATTTGATAATAGAATACATTTTTGAGCATATAGAAAATGCCATTGATATCATCAAATTAAATAACATGTGATTGGTCATTACAGATAATTCATTGAATTACATATCAGTGTAGGAGACTTGTTTGTTGCTTACTATTCAAAAATTGCCATGGGTGAAAGATGTGATAGGAAAGATGATTTGTTTATTATCAGGTTCATCACCAACAAACCCAAGAAAATACAAATTTAATATTTGATCTTTTGGAGATCTTGAATTATGAAAGTATGCCCAAACAAGGTATCTAGTGATTAATTCAAACACTAAATTCAAAGTCTATTTGGATTTCAACATTAAAACAAATGGTAGTTTTTGATGCTTGGCATAGTTAGATTGGCACAATTGAAGCAAGAGAATTCGAGAATTTGATATTGATTTTTTGGAAGGAGAGTTCAAATTTATCATCAAGTGGATCTTCAATTAATCTTTCCAATCTTTATAGGTTCTATTTTGGAACTTGCAAGATGGCTACATTGTATATAAATGAACATTTTATATCCATTAATTGTTGAGCAAAATGCTATAGAAAATGAATTTTTAAAGTTTTGAAGCAAGTATTCAATTGCATGAGAAGCAACCTTGTTACGAGAGCCCATGTTGGCATCATTGGTATCATGGTAGAGGAAATTGAGAAGACATGTTCCAAAATTGCAAGCATTGGATAAGTATGGGTATATTTATCTTAGGATTGTAGTTCTTCAATTGCTAACCAGAACTCAAGTTCTTACTTTTGACTTATTTAGATCAAAAGGTGCAACAAACTGAACTTTTGCAAATGAAAAAACTTCTCTTTGTTGCAGTTAACTTAAGAGTCCAGTGGAAAGTATAGCAGCAAGTCATCCTTTGAAGGAATTTTTAATCTTGATATAAGACTAAAGTCCTACACTACCCACATGGGGTCAAGAGAATGGGTATGCTTTACTTGTGTGAGGATGTCAAGTGCATGAGCTTGCAAGGAACGAACAGCATTGACAACGGATGACTGGTTTCCCCTCAACCTTGAATGGCTCCAAGTTTAGGTAAGAGTCATTTTTCATGAGATTTAAAAGAGTTTTATAATGATTCAAACTGTGACAAAGAGGAGGAAGATGAAGAATTGAACTTTATAGAAGAAGGAGAACAATGAGTTTGACCATAGTTTGCACTTGTATGAATAAGTTTTCACAGCAATTTTGAGTAAGATCTAAATAGTTCATACTTGTTTATTTTCAAACACAGTATTTCTAAATCTGGAATGAAAAATTGACATGTAAATTTACATGTCAACCCCTTTGAAAGCATTCTAAATGCAATCTTTTGAAACAACAAGAAACGTTTTGGAACATCATTTGGACACAAGTTTTCCGACTATGCTTCAATCCTAGGTTCTTGATTTTGAAAAAATGTGTCAAAACTTGAACTACTGTTCAGAAATTTGAAGACCTACACTCAAACCTGCAAGTCTAGATCTAACCAAACAAAACAAACTTAGAGACTGGAAAGGTTCTTCATAAAAGAAGAACCGGCCAACAATAGTCCGAGTTCCCCCAAAGGAGTGCCGGTTTGAGTCCGGGTCACAGGAACCTGAACCAGGCTCTGGTTTAACAGTGCGAATTGGGGAACATGCCAAAGCTGGTCTGAACATGGAGACTAAACCTCACTTCAGGATTTGTTTTAGAAATGTGGAAAACACGTCAGAATCACATGCAAACCTGTTACAAAATCACAGAACAAAGTTGTGATAGTGGATCTCATTCAACCTGCATCCACAGATATATTTCAATGGTGAAAATTTTATTTGCAGTTTCAAACTCTAGACAGATGCAAAGTTCACAATCAGGATGTACCCACCTGCGTGATGTTGATATGTTCAGGCTCTCCTATCTCAAGCTGGAGGTCCACCTGCAGCGTTGAAATAGATTTCCAAGATCCCTCTTGTGAATGCAAATGGAATTCAGCAACCTATAAGAAAACTGTCCCGTATACTTGATCTGTAGCTGCTATTCTGCCCCGAATGATCTTTCATGGAACCTGCAGCATGACCATCATGACACGGTACATGCATACTCTGGTCGAGGTGGCAATAATCAACCGTGCGAGCTGCAATTATCATTGGGTCGCTACACATCTGCAGCTTTGACTTGTCCAATATGGTGTACCGCAAAATTCATGAACTGCTTCCTGTTAGATCCATTACAGAATGTGCCAAACATGAACTGAATATGTTGTACCAGAAGGAATGACATCATGTTACGTACCTCTAGAGAGATTCCCCAAAGTTGTTGGCTATGTTGTCTTGAAAGCATCCTGCAGAACCCTGGCCATAATTTTGTCGATCATGTTTGTTGTAGTATAACTTGAGAGTTGAACCCCTTGGTCGCACACAGCTTGGCACGAATCTCTCACGACCCCTACGAACTCAAAGATTACGAGTCATGAGCTCTAAAGCTAGAGTATAGAAACAGAACCAGTTAACTCTATGTATGATGCAAAGATCAACATGGACCCTGCAACCGAAATGTATCGTACTGGGACAAGGTCTAAATGAGCTTCCAACACACCATGTTCACTAAAGCTGGTGCAGCATTGGGTCATGCACAGCTCATCCGCTGACATTTCTCGTGATGAGCAAAGGAAAAGAAGTACCCATGAAGGAATGAATCAGGAAGTACTGCAGTGAGAAGGAAGAAACTGAAGACCTAGAATAGATGCAGTATGAAACTAGAATAGAAACCTTGGCACTTCGTATTGGCCAGGCTACTTTCAACCCAGAATCACATTGATAAGAAAAACAGTGTATCTCATGCGGCCACGAATCAGCTGCATCTAGCGGGAAGAGAACAGGGGGGCGAGCCGGACGGCGCAGGGACTGTGATTATACACCTAGTTCATAAGTCCGAGTACAAGAGACAAGTGAGCGAATCGTGCCAAGCTATGGCGATCAAGAAGCTGCACTGGTCAACGCGTAACAGGATCACAAAGCTGGTTAGGAACAAGCTGATGAGCCTGAAATCATCATCGAATAAAATGATCGAAAAACTCCTTTCCCCAAACTATTTGCAACTGCAGCTACAATAATTTAGCAGTTTGGCACTGGCCATCATCCATGGGTAATCAATACGACTGCTACACAGTATAAGTCGAGCTAGTTACCATCTGCAAATACTGAATGCGTAATCAATCAACCCCAGCACTGCATCAAGGACGTCAAGTACTGGGTACAGAGATTCTGTAAATCAAGGACGTAATATATTGTTGAATCCAGCCTCACGTGAGCCAGAATATTGGATCAAGATTTCTGAAACTTTATCAGTGTTGCAGTAAGTGTATATCTGTGTGGTACTTAGCACTTATACTAGCTAAGGAACTGGAGTTTGACTACTAAGAGCGCATGGGAAAGCTCAGCGACAATACTGAGAAAAAAACCAAAGGAACAAGGAGAACGACACAGATACACATGTGCAAGCTTCACAAAAACATATAACACATGCACACACGTGAACACAAGAGTGTACATCCACACATACGCTGCAGAGAGAGCAAGAGGAGAACTGAAATTTGGAGAGAAGACTAGAATTGAAGTGAGGAAATGAAAGGAGAATCTGAGTGTGCAGAGAATGGAATTGAACTGCAAGAAGCTAAAGAGCAGTTTATGAGCATTCCACTAGTGGGAAGCAGGGCTAAGTAGTACTGGAGAAATACAAGGACTGCAGGTACAAGTTTACCAATTTAGTAATGAGAAACTGAGTAAGAAAAAGGAGATGAAGAAGATGACTTGATGATGATACGGTAGCTTGGGCAGAACTTCTAATGTGCACCTACATAGTTTCCTTTTGTAGGTATGGGGGACACGCTTGGATTTGTTTTAAAGAATATTAAATGAGTTAGGGTACTATATCAAACACTTGCCTGGATGGGAGGAACCCCATATGAGACTTAGCCCATGTGTGTCTTAGCATTAACAATGGCCTATGGGTCCCAATCATGTGCCCCTTCGGCACCAATCCATCCCCACTTCCCCACATGTGCATCTTAGCATTAGCAATGGCCTACATTACCCAGTCGTCTACCCCTTTGGGACAAATCCATCCTGCCCCCTCCTCCCCAAGGTGTGCCTCTTATTAGCACATTAACAATAATGATATATAGGCTTTAATCAATGTGTACCTGCGGATATGTGGGACATGCTAATCTGACTGGAAGATGTTGATGAGTGTGCCATGGCAGGCCAGGACACTAGTTGAGGGGTGAGCACTGAGGAGAGGGTGTAATATTCCATTGTCTTTTGCCAAGAAAAGATACTTTGAAATTATTCTTCAAGATTTCACCTCAAGATATGATTGAAGAGAAAGTGTTTTCCATTTTCAACCTTACTGCCTCTAAGGTACGGACAGCAACTTCTTCAGGTATTTTGCATAGTGTTGCACACATGAATCACAGAAGTTAACTTGTAGGAGCTTTTTTGCTCAGTGTATTGGAGAAATGGTCCAAGCTTGCTGCATTTGTCTACAGCCTGGCATTGTACATACACCAAGCCTGCAAGATGGCTCTGAGCCTCACCATATTGGAGCTGAAGGAGGAACCATTGTAGAAGAGTATGGGCTAACTTACCAAGATCAAAAGCTATTGCGATGATAATATATTATCATTCATATTATTGATTAGGCTTTATGATCTTACAATTAACTACTGCTTCAATCCACTATTGGAACTTGTCATATTAGATGTAACTAGTACCAAAATGCGGTTGATAGTTATGTGGCACACAAAAGTTCACATAACTATTTTAAAGTTAAGCACATTATGTTGCAAATAGTTTTCAGATAGGTGACCTCCTAAAATGACAATGTTGTGAACATTGATAAAGCCCACCTGGTGGAAGGTGCCACAAGGAAATGACATAAGATAAGTACTTTCAGTGGGTTAGTGTGAAGTTCTGAAAATACATTCTATCCATAATCACCAACTAAGTTGGAGTATGAGGTAAATCATTGAACCATCCAACTTCAGGGGGGGACCCATTGAGTAAAGAATTGGGTAAACCATGTTGACTTCTTTCACATGAATCTTGTGACCACTACTAAAATGAAAGAATAGCCTTGAGAGTGAAAAGACTGTAGTCATGTTAACTGATCAATAAGCTTTAGATTGTCGTTCTTTGTTAGGTGTAATCTGACAGTTTCCTTGGCTATGCTTCTGGGCTTGGTTTGTTCTCGAGAAAATTTTGCATATTTGTTGATGTCTAACCTTATTACTGTTTGATCCAGAGTAAAGAAGGATATATATAATCAAGTCACAAACATAATGTTAAATGTGATGTGTTGAAAGCTTTGGTAAGCAAGCTCAAGCCATTTGCTTTGTTTGTTCATCCCTATTGACACGTAATTGGGTACATGCTGTGATTTCTAATAATAGATGTGGCTGCATCCAAAAGTTCAAAACTTTTGTTCTTAGCTCGTCAGAAAAAAATCAGATTGGAAACTTTAACTTTGGTTTCAGAACAGAAGTTTCTAAACTTTAGATATTCCTAAACCAATAGGGCTCTTACATTTGGCTAATACACATACACTAAGAGGACATTTGGCAATGCATATGGTTAAAAAAGTGATGCTATTGGGAACGACATGGGAGATGCATGAGGTGGTTGACAGAATGACCTAGAAATGGAAAGCTATGGAAATTTCAGAATTACTTTTGTGGACCTATTTATGTTTTAAACAATTCTTCTATGCCAGGTCCAATAGAATTGGGCAGCAAGTTCGAATGAAAAAAAGCATTCCATCTTACACACATAGTACAATTGGGGACTCCTTTTATCCACCTTGCTTGACTTAAGTGTAGGGTGAAGCACAAGGGGGAGCGCATTCTGAAAATATGGGGTTTAGGATGAGGCCATAGTGGAGTCCAGTCCTGAATTTGGGAATCTCCCCCCACCAGTGGGCAAGTTAGCCTTTGTACAACATGAAACAAATGTTATGAGGTAAGGCTTGACGTGGGGGCATTCCCCTCAATAAGTGGCTTAGGCCAAGGTAGTACCTTAGTCTGGCCCTCCATTTTGGGAATGCCTCACACCCATGGGCTTTACCTTCATGAAGCACAGGGCAAAGTCATCATGAATTTAAACATACATGAAGATAATGAGGCATAGAATGGGAAGGCTCCTTAAACCTACTTCTTAAGACAGGGAGGGATCCTACACATATAAGTAGGCATAATTTTGTTCCCACTCTTAAGGAGTAGGTATGAGATCCTTTTTCTTTAGGAGGGATATTTATGGGCATATCAGGTGCCCTCCAAATGCACTAGGTTGGAAATTTCTAATGTTGGCTAGATCCCACATTTTAAGGTTAAGTTTAGGATACCAATAAGGCATATTATGTAAGAAAATTTTAACACATTGATGTGAATCAAATTTTTTTACCAATTTATTTGATAATATGTGAACCCAAGCTTCTTGAGAAAATTTGCTATAGAATCCATTTCATGTTAATGAAAACAAATCATGATTCCTTTGTTCCTAAAAAGAAAAATTTGTAAGTTGTATACCTATGCAACCCTAATCACCATCCATATTCAACTCTTCAAAACATTCAGCAACTTGGATCAAATCATAGTTTTCATCCACCAAAAACCCTTTGCCTTTTAAGTACTCCTTCAAGCCAATTTTATTGGCAATTATGGTGGAGTTCATAGATCCAATGTTTAACCATTGTCATGATTCGATCAAGGTTCTCCACTTGTAAATGACATTGTCACAAATTTGTCAATACACCAACAAGATTAAACACCCTTTTGGTTTTAATTGGGACCTTAAAATGCTAAAAATTTGTTACAAAATGCCAAATTTGGAAACTACCTTTCATGCGTGTGCCACCAAGCAAGAAAATCTTCACATGTATCTAGGAGTATGGATAACCTCCTAAACAAAGGTAAGAGCACAATACAATGTATTTTTATGGAAGTCATAATGGTAATTTGTTTTGGGTTAATCAAATATTGTTATATACAATTCAAATGCATTTGAAATTATTTTTAAAAATAAGATGAAAAAATGAAACTCATATTCTTATCTTCCCAAATCTAAAAGAATACACCTAAAAAATCAATACTCAAAATGAAAAATGGACTTTACAATGTATGATACATTTAATGCCATAGTTTTAGAAAATTATTATTTTATTTTTTTCTTTTAGTGGAATTGGAGGACATGTTCAAAACTAGGTTTAACCTAATTTGAAAACTTATCACACTTAAAATGAAAAAATCAAATAACAAAAGATCTCACATCCTTTTTAAGATTCAAAATGAAGATTTTATAATTATAAAAAGATCGTAGTCTATTTAAACATCTAAATAGATGTTTTCAAAGCCCTTATATTTTTAGAGATGTTTTAAAAAGGTTTTAATTAGGGTGATATGAACTTGGGCATGGAAAAAAATGTTAATTTCAACATCATATTGATGTTATTATTGAAAAAAAAATTGGATTTGGATTTTTAAAATAGTATTTCAACCACCCAATTTGGTCCACCTTAATGTGCTTTCACCCACAAAGACAACTCCCCAATGACAAATGTTCATTTAAAGATTCCTTAAAAGATGTTTTGGAACCCCAAACATATTATTGATATTTTCAAGCTCATCATCATGCAGTCTAATAGGTGTGCATGCTTCAATAATGGGGTTTAGGTGATCAAAACATGCTAGGGGAAGGGGAATGACAACTTTCAAATCATATTAAAAAGTAATATAAATTGCATTTCCACATCCCACAATATTTTCCACAATTTGCAATGATTTGAATTGAGGATCCAACATAATGGCAAACATCTTATGAACTTAGTTTAAATTAAAAAAAACTTTCAAAAATTATAGAAAAGGTGTTACAACCTTCACAAATTATTAATGTATGTTTATTTAAAAGAAAAAGAGTTTAAAATCAAATTGGGCCAAAACTTCTATTCCTTTTTAATGCTTGCACCATTTTAACTTCCAAGTTTCCAACTTGATTTTCAAGGTAATGGTAGTAGTTAAAACATCAAATAATACCAATGGCTTGGGGATTGGTTCACCACACAAGCTATGACAATAAAGTTCAAACAAAATGAAATAACCTATATAATGACCCACACATGGGCCTTAAGAACTCTTTGTTATAAAGATATAGTCATTTGCTTTCCATAACATGTGATGATGGCATGTTTGAATTCCAAGGTCTTTTCAAATATAATGACTTTGGATACAAATTTGGTTTTGATAAGGGTCTTAAGTTTAATGCATCCTAGTTCAATGCAAGGCTTTTCCCATTCTTGCTTCCCTTTTTCATATTTCTTTGTCCATGTAATTGTTTTTTGTAGAACAATTTGTATTTTTTTCACATTCATCTATGTCAAACCTACAAAACCTTTTTCATCGTTTGTAACATCCCATGATCAAAACATGTGCCTATATAAACCTTAGAAAGATTCAACAACTCACAATCAATGATGGAGCACAACATTGATACCATGGATGTCAAGTTGTTGCCCTTGCCTTTTACATATGTAATCACATAATGCATCAAAGCAAATTTTAAAAACAAAGATTCAAATTGCATAGCCATACTTTGTCGAATTGTTTCATTCATTTCAAATAAGCTCACAATAATATGCACAGGGGTCCAAGATTTATTCAAAAAATCTATTACCAAGGAAATTGTATCCACACCATTTCTAAACATCTAAAGATCAAAACTTGCAAAAACAATATTTGTAGATGCAAGGTTCAAGAGTACATGCAAGTTCATGGTTTCTTTTACCATTGTAAACAACATTTCATCCACAAGAACTATTTGAAAAGGAAAGTAAACTGAAAGACGTTAGCATAACATTAACCTTTCTAGCAAAATATTTTCAATAATGGAAAACACCTTGTAACCTTTGCAAATGTAAAACACTAAATCTTGAAATACCATCTAATATGCTTCATTATTATTTTTATAAGGTGAACCTAGAGGTGGTAAAACTAGATGGCCCAATTATTTTCTTCTGTGGTCGATGTGAATGATTCATAGTAATGGCCTTTTTTTAACATTGTTTTTTGTACTACCTATAAAATCCTTTGAGCAAACAACCTAGGGTGTGCACAATCCACATGTGTTTTCATGGGAATATTCTCATTAGTTTTGTAATATTTAATAAGCTTTTTTTCAAATTTGATTTTTAGCTAAGCTAAAACATCAATAGATGTTTGTTTTGATTTGTAAACAATACATTGCAAAATTTGAAAGTTTAAAATATCTATAGGAAATTCATCATTTTTACAAATCCCCCAAACAAATAAAGTTTAGTTATGTGATTTCTAAGTTGCAATTTGAACTTGTATATCTACAAGATGTTTGTTATGTCAAATTTAATCAAGTAGTTTCATTCTAAATACATGTTTTCCACATCCAAAATGTTGCATGTCATGTTCATGGTCACATTTTCAAACACACTTGTGTTCCATTGACCCCACTAACATTTTCAATGATAAAATGTGTTATCTTTTGCAACCATGTTGTAAAGTTTGGACACAACATGACACACAAGCTTGGATAGGGCACACATAAAACACACATAAAACCTCAACCTTGAACTAAAACTCTCTAGCTTGAGAGCTTGCAAATCTAATTAAACTTCACAAACTTGTAACTTTCAACCTAAGACCTTTCAAACCTTGCAATTTCAAACTAGGAACCTCTTGGATTTGTGACTCTTGACCTTAGATTTTCAAACTTCAAACTATGTGGACCATAGACCTCAAACCTCAAACCAAACTCGACACCTCTTGAACATTGAAGAGGCCACAAACCAAAAAACATGACATTGAAAAATGGATTGGAGATTTGGGAATGTGACCTTCATGAGCAACAAAAGAGGATTGATCACAATGGAGGTGCAAAACAATCAAATGAAAAATGTGTAAAGAAATCAAATAAAAAACAAGGTGTATTAACTCATTAGATTTTTCATTGTTTTTCAAGGTATGTTTTACATAGTTGTCAAATTAAGCTTTAGTGTTGGCATTACATTTGCAACTACAATCCTTAAAGTTTTTTGCATAAACTTTCCCAACTTTGAATTCTCTAGATTACTTTTCAAAAGGGAAAGCCTAGGCCCAAGATATTGTTATTTTCACTTTGAAAGTTTCTCAACCAAATGCAGAGTTGTTACAAAATGCAAGCCTACTTAAATGACTAAGGGCATTGAAATCCTTTGAAGCAAATTGCAAAAGTGCTTAAATGATTGAAGCTACTAAAATTGTATCAAACAAACTGTGATGCGACAAAAAAACTTGATAACCTTTAAACTCTAGTAACTTGTAAGGGAAAAAGGATAGGAAACCCCTAAGCATTAACCCAAATATGCATATACATGTGCATATATGGACCTTCTAAACATTATATGAAGGTTATGCATAGGATAGGTATTCATATTCAGGATCTTATAGAAAGTTACCACTAGATATGCATATTGTAGGGTCACACTTGAGATGGATATATGTATACACCAAGATATATACAAAACTAAATTTCCTAACTATAACCTAGAATGTTAAATATGGGAAAATGGTCAAAATTTGAATATGCAATTATGCATATCCAACTACTATGCATGTTGATAATTGACATCCACCAATATATCCAACCAACACTAACAAATTTTTCTAGTGTTTTACGAAGAACTAACACATATATAAATTTGCAAACCATGAAGGGACAGTGATGGTTCTTATGCCTACTCCTTAAGAGAGAAAGATCTTACACCTACTTAAAGACCTGCTTATTTAGGAGATATCTTACACCATTTATGAGTAGGCATAAAATCTCTCCCACTCTTAAGGGGTAGGAATAATATCCCTCGTCTTTTCTATGAGGTAGGGAATTATAAACTACAAGCAGGAAATATGCTGGCATGCTGGATTGGGCCACTCTCGCATATTTGTCTCAATTAAATAATTTCCAAAATAGTCCTCGCCTGACTTTAATGCAATGTGAACTACCCTGCTGTGACTGCTGTGAGATTGGAGCTGACCCAAGCATTTGCCCACAAATGACCTGAGGGCCTCTCCCAATTTGAGAGTCATAATATAACTTCAAGGTTAGTAGTCCAGCAGTGTAGGCCCGCAGGAGCAAGCCTTCCCAAACATTGAGCACAAAAGGTTTTTGATTTGAATGACAGAAGATTTGCATGTGCATGGTGGAAAGTCCCTTCAATTGATGAAAGCATTTTCTATGTAAGGAGGTGCTTTCAAATACAAAGAGGGACGTATGCCTTCACCTTCACTTGGAGTGCTTTATGTATAGGGTAATGGCACCCTTAGGTGCCCATTATTTTGGGAACACTCCAGGCTGAGGGCATGGCACGACAAAACAAACCTAACACATTTTTAGTTTAAAAAAATTTAATCGTGATACCTGATAAGTACCAAATGGGTACCCACCAGGTATCACAGTAAAAGAAGTAACATGGGCATTTCCAAAAGTGGGCAAGCACTTCGCTTTTTGAAGCGCCTGCTCAATCCTGACACCACATTACTGAAATATAAGGCGTCCTTTGTTTGCGCACGGCTGCAAAATGCACAGTAGTGTAGGTGAAGGGTCTGAAGATGCGAAACGTCCCATGGACAAGCTGATATAATCTGTTGCAACCTTCTTGTCAGTATCTTGTAGTTTTGTAACATGCTCAGGACACAGAAGGCAAGCACGAAGGTGCTACGTCGTGATGTACTTATGAAATAAGAACGAAAAAGTGCTGCCTCAAGTCTTCAAGTCCCAAGATAACAGGGTATACCTTCCAGTGTTTTTCTTTCCATATAGAAACATTGGCTAAATTTAACCCAAAATTTTTAGCAAAGTTAGTCGAATTTACATCCTGGAAAAAAATAGCCTCCAAAATTATCCCAATTTCTTTGTCGAAAAATGGCGAAAATTCGCCAGAAAATAAAACACTGGTCACTTCCCATTGGTGTTACCGTTCCTCAAACTCTTGGATCTAAACGAATCAGAAAAAGCTGCAACTCTGATCAACTATCTTCTAGATCTCCTGAGAACGCACGTTGTGGCAGTTTGGACACAAACTTTGTCATTGTCACTTGGTGGCATCCAACATTGGAAGGTATTTTAGCATGCGCCATGGTTACTCCTATCTCATTGACCTGTGTCTAACGCATTTAGACTTTTTTTAAATGCTAAATATAAAACTTTAGTATGTTATTATTACATAATCTAGACCATAAATAAGTCATAACCCTTTTACAATTTGATAATCCAGGGCACTAATGCAAAACCACAAATGTTCCAAGAATTGCTAGGTGTTCCTCCTTTAAATTAAAAAGAAACAAAATGAGTTGAGGGATTAGAATCTTTGTGAAATTCCTTTTTTCAGGGGGGTGTACACAAGATATCAAATTAGTGGACTAAAAAATAAAATAAAACCCCTTTATTAACATTTTGCTTGTTTAAGAAATACCCTCATTACCAATTTCCTGGGGCATTTGCAAAACATATACTAAGTAAGTAAGCAAAACATTCTAAACCAATTTTAGACCTTACAAGTCAGTTCTCAATAACCTGCGCTTAAACACCCTTGTTGATAACCAACCATTTTCTCAATAGCCAGCAAACACTAGTTGTGACTAGATATTAGTTTTCACACCTATGGCAGACATGATTGAAATGAAAATTGGCTCTGATATTTCAAGCTTGTATCCAGAAAATGTTACTTTGTTAGATTGTTGGGATTTTACAGCTGTGTGCATATATGGTTAATTGTGATCTATGTATATTGTGAAAGGAATTGCATCAGGCATCACAGGACCCTCCAGGAGAATACTGTATTAAGAATTCACAAGATTGAGTGAGAAATTTTAGGAAGCAGAAACCTTGTTCCTCAATCTGCACATGAAATTTTTAGAAAACAATATTGTTTCTCAATGAGCCCATTCAACTAAGAAGTGGTTTCCGCTTCAGCGGTTTGGCCATGGCAGATTGAAATCTAAAATCACTCGTTGGTCCATTAATGCCTTTGGGTTCTTGCTTTGGGTGTACATTAGGGTAATTTGAGGTATTGGCTCAAGCAAATGGTAGTGGACGAAAATATATCAGCCAACACCAATACAGTTATGATATGTCATGATGACATTGTACCTTCATTGAATGTCTTTATCATTCAAGTAAAAACATTTTATTCATAATAATTTTATAATGGGTTTTGTTATTATTTTTTGTTTATTTTGCAAATATAGAAGCAATATATTTGGTTGGTTCATTTTATTGTGTTTTCACTTTTTAACCTAGTTTGCCTAGATTACCTAGCCTAGCTTAGGTTGTTGCTGGAATGCTAGTATGTAGATAATTAAGTAGATAGGGTAGGATAATAGTTAGGTATAAGTAGCTAGATGCTAGATATGTCCCTTATGACTAGAGTCATTATGGATATAATTAGGGAGGACATAGTTGTTCATGGCATCTGTGGCTACAAATATAATGAATAGTGGTGAAACAAACATATCTACATTGACTCTAGTCATGCAATTCAACTTTTAAAAATGATTACATAAATCTAGCTGTAAAAACCAAGTTTTGGTGTAACTATGAGGACTTTAACTTTCATCAAATGGCCCAACTATGTGCTTAAGTCCTACAAGAGGTAGCTTTTTTCTTTTTTATACGCATGTTAAGACATAAAGAAATGTGTTAGGTTAGGGTATGTAAAAAATGCACATGTTTTTATAGTTTCACTAGAAGAAGTAACATCATAGAAATCCAAAAAACCCTCTAACATGTCTCTTGTAGATGTGCAAGTTGTGAGTGTGCAAGGTAGTTGCAAACTAAGATGGACCAAAAGTGGCATGATAGGAATTTTTTTGGCACAATTTTTAGTGTTATCAACATTTTCACAATAAATATGTCTACCAAAAATCATTTTTTTGCAAGAACAATTCCTTGCCCTCTTTTCCTAATACATTATTGATTTTGAATGAAAAAACTTTCATCAAATTCAAAATTTTCACATTTGAAATGGCTTAAGGAATTTCCACAATTTTGAAGCTCTAGAAAGTACTTAAATTTTTACTCCCATTTTCAATCATCCCTAATCATTATTTTGAGTTTTAGTTTAGTCATACAACGTATGGTAGAATACCATAGAACATTTTATTTAATATTTCAAGAATTATGAGTCCTTTAAAAAATGTGTATGAACTTTGGCACAAGATGAAACACAAGTTAAAAAGTCCTTCAAGACCAAAACATGACTATTTGATTTTTTATTCTTGATATTGGCTTCCAATAACAATATATATTATAGATCTGATTTTAATACATTTCCTTATGAATTAGAGTTAGGACACATTGCCTTATTAAAAGGTAATTGGTTTTCCACCTTGTGACATCCAAAAGTGGATAATGTAGTTTGCAATTGCCTTGCATATCAAGGTGTGATGCAATAAACATGTTGAAATATGCAAAAGCCAATTCTCTTTGTCATTTTTATCATTGGGAATTCATTGCACATTGAAAATTTCAAACTTTCACATTGAGTTTTGACCAATCACTAGTACTACAAAATGTGGGTGCAATTCATTAATCCATGTCTAGTAGACTAGTGAATTCATTGGATCCCCATTAAGACCAATGAATTCATTCAAATTCTAGTGAAATCATTTGGTGTACAAGGACACATTTTGTTGTGGTGCACATATTTAATGGTATTTATAAGTTGGTTTACAAATATTTTTTACTAAAAGCATAAGGGAATGTACATTGGATTTATAATTTGATAATTATCATTATTGCAAAAACTTTAGCAAGTGCAAAATATGGATTTTCCTTGGGGAGGTCACTTGATACATATTTTATGAAACATTTAAGATAAAAAGGCATTTTTAATATGCTACAAAATTAATGATGAAATTTTTGCATATATTCTAAATATATCCTCATCATGAACATGCACCAAATTCATATTTAAGAAAATTATTTTTGTTAATTCAGTAAATTGCACGTTGTTACTTTTTTTTGCAAAGTGTTTGGATTAAAACGCAAATGACTTCCTCAAGGGATTCTTAGAATGCAAAAAGTGAGCCACTTAACCATGCTTTCACCCGAAATCTACAAAATTTATAAAATTTTGACAAGTGGATGAAAGTAAACTACAATAGCCTCTTTATGTAATTGTATTAGACTTTTTTTTTTTTTTTAAAAGTCAGGAAAACACGACACCAATACCCTGAATTTGGTCCAAAACCGGGTGAGATTAAAAAAAACCTGCAAAAAAGTACGACAGGTGGTCAAAGTAAAAAATGCACCACTTTTTGTGCCAAACTGAGTTTCATCCAGTTTTGACCCCGTCTTTCCTTTTTCCTGATCACCTGCACTGCTGTTACATATATTTTCACTGTTCCTACATGTACAACTACTATAATTAATTAGAACCTTGTGCATGGAATGCTGAGTTTTAGCACTTCATACCCAGATTTGATAAAATTTCCTTAGTTTGCGGACCTCACTCAAAGAGGGGATAAGGGTGAAAAGAAGCCCAAAGACAGGGTGAACACAAGATTACTTTAAGGAAAACTTTAATATATATTTTTTTGGTGTAGTGCATCTAGCTTTGAATCTAAACCATGTCAAAATTTTAAGAATTCACAATGTTTTTGCATATTACGATAAAACAAAAATCAAGAAAAAAATGAAAATGTATATTTATTCTGTTTATATTATAGTGGGATGAAGTATATCTGTTATAAAAAAAATCTATAAATGTGTATTGAAAAATTAATTTTTTTTCAGAATTCTTTTTTAAATTTAACTTTTATGAATTTCTTTAGTATTTCTTTCACATGTAAATCCAATAATTTTAACCATGCTTGTGAATCATTTGTAAAGTTTGATCATTTTCATTTCACAAATGAGGTTTTTTATAATGTTGTTTGAATTATTTTTTCAAAATGAACAATTGGTCTTGGATCTAATTTTTATTTATTTATAATGGAACCTCTAATTTAGTCTTGAAATTAGTTTTTTGGATTTCTAAAACCTTCAATTCCAATCATTTTCACAAAAAACTTGAAGTTGATTTGATTTTTAACAAGGTTTGGTTCCATCCTTGTTACATACAATTAAACCAAAAGAAAAATATGTAATTAGTCTATTCAACCAGTGCACACACACCAAGATAAAAGTAATGTAATATTAATTATGTACAACCAATCAAATCTAATAACTTATTTAAAATGTAAGGTTAAGTTTGCTAATTTTTTAATAAAATAGTACTTATGTACCTTAAAAATCTAAACCCTTTCAAAATGAGGTAATAGTTTTAGTTCAAGTTCTAATTCAATTTTGAAAATAAGCTAGTTCTATGATAAGGTTCCAAATGGGAATTCCAAGAAAATTTGGAATTTCTGATCCAGACCCTAAAACTTGACCTTATAACCTAACTTGAACCTATTAAAATCTAAAAACTTAACAATAATTTGTGATAAATTGAAAATTTGACAAACAATCACAAGCCCAATAGATAAAAATGAACCACATTTTGCAGTATCTACACAAGATCAAACACTATCAAATTATGTACAATGGCATGATAGTTAACAATAATTTGAAAATACTTTGTGATGCAAACTTTGTAAGAGATCTAACTGATTGCAAGTCTGACACACAATAAAGTTTCATGTTTGGTAATGGAGCCATTGAAAGTGCAACAAGAAGCAAGCATGTACTTTGCTGTCCATGTATAGAGGCTGAATATGTTTTAAATTGTACAACAACCAAAAGGCTTGGTTATGATGCAGTGGTGAGCCACAAGGAACCTTACGCCTTTTTTTTTATAACCAAAGTGCAATTCATTTGGTGAAGAATCTGAATTCCGTCAGTGTACTAAACAAATCACCTTGTAGTATCATTACATTCAAGTGAAGCACCAATCTAAGGACATTGATATTCATTACATCATTACAGCAAATCAGATCGTTATCCTACTGACAAAGCCACTGTTAGTAAAAAAAGACATGTCGCTTACATCGGCAATTTGGGATTGATTGTTTCAGAGATTTCTAACAACAGCAATGTGAGGCAATGAATGGGAGGATTGTTAGCTTTGAACAAGTGTTATACTCTTGTAATGTTTCATAGCTGATTTGGTTTGTGTTTTTTCACAATAATATAGTGCTAGTAACATCCTGCATTACTTCTTGGTTGAATGTGGGAGTGAAGTAATTCATTCATCCCCATACTCACACACTTCGTGCAGGATGTTTTATCAGGTCATCATTATTTGACAGCTAGTTGTCCTTTTAGAATGTGTTGTTTTCATCTATGATTGGGTTCCACGGTGGTACCTAAGTAATAATTCCCTTTCCTTCTTATTTTGGGGAATCTGTGGGCACTATGTAGAATTACTATAGCAGTAACATGACTTGGGAGGAGAGAAGCTTCCTCAGGAACATTTTGGCATGTCCACACATGTTTAACTGAAATTACACAGTGATCTAATCATGTATATGTGTAATCAACTTAATCTTGCGTTTCATTGTGTATAGATAGAATATATTTTTCTATCTGTGTAACTCCGATTTCTTCAACTAGTACCAATCGATGTACTTGAATTCCATCCATTTAGCTGCCCAACACTGGTTTCCACAAAAAAAACAAAGGTTGGTGGGGCCATTGCTCATGAGCTTCACCATGCTCATTAAAAAAGTGGGGTACCATAAGGCTCTGCCCAAACACTCAAGTTTAAACCATCCGTTACTTTCCAACATGCCAACTAGTTAGAACAGGACCAGGCCCCCCACAGTTCTTAGGATTTATAATCATGATTCTCAAAAATTCAAATAACCAATTATGGTATAAAACCACAGTTCTCAATTATTTTGAATGAATCAAATAATCGACTATGAAACCACTAGTTTTTTATCAGTTCTTTCATAAGGACCATAGGTTCTTTAAAGTTTTTGAAGTAACCAGAAATCAGTGGTACTTTGTTTTCGATTTCAAAGAACCAGAACTGACAGTTCTCTGAATCTGCAGTATCATGAAAACCAGGACCAGCAATTCTTTAACAATTCAAATAATCCCACGACACTCAGTTTGAGTTTAGACTGCCATAAGGTAGCAAATCTGGCTACACAGAATGGAGTGTTGCATTGCAGCACAACACAGATTTTGGAAAGTGAAGTAAAGTTGAACTTGTTGAGGTGTGGGGGAGGAGGGGGGGACCTCTGGGACTTGGACAATGCAATTGGCTAGCACTGCCAGGGTAGACCAGCCAGTGTCCGAACACTTAAGGTAGGATTTGCTCATCGTTTTGCAGGAGGGCCCCATTGCTTATGGTGTCCAAAAACTAGATGGAGCTCTCCTTTTGGCGCACCTGTTGCACTAAAAATAGGGAAAAATGGACTAGAGGTGAGAAAGTTATGGACCCCCAAAGTAGGGAAGGAGGTCATTTTTTACAGAAAAGTTTAGATCGTTCAGCTCATCGCTTATTTCTGTAACCTTTAAAAAAACTTAAATGTTACTCTGTTTCCTTTAGAATTACAAGATGAGTTGTAGAGCTTAAGATGACGATTTCAGAGTAGTTTAAATCACTCAATTTGAACAAAAAATGAGACAGTTATGCACCGATGAAGTGGAAGACGTCGAAATCAAGAAAAGTGAAAAAAAATGTGTTTTGCAATTTGAAAAAACATATTTCGTTTACTGCTCTTCTTTTTGGCTGCTCCTTTGGCTTTGCATTTCAAAGATTATTTGTAGAGCTTGAGAAGGCACTCCTATAAGATTTTAAATCACTCAAAATGGAGAAGAATTGAGAAAGATCTGTCAAAGTGAACCATGAGAGGCTAGTGTTCGGCGGGGTGTATGTCTACCCTGCACCACACAATTACCCAATACGTTATAACTATATACCCACAGCAACTCCAAACAAAATGCCAGACAGTTGTCATATCGATACTAACATTAGCTTTGTAAGACATGGATGTCTTACAAAACCAAGGATTGTTTATAAGCATCAAAGCCCAAATGTGATAAGACTTGAAATTGTACCTTGGAAGTCTTCATAGCCTACTCATGTTGTTGTACTAGGCTACATGGATACAATCAAATCCTACACAGAGCTCTTGGTTGAGTTCATAAATGCTTTTTTTGTTCTCAGACAGTTGGAACTTGGCTTGCCTTGTAGATGTTGCTAGTTGGATCTAGTTTAGCTGTCTTCCTTCAATGTTTTGTGGGACATGGCCCACGCAGAACCCCTAACGCTTCTCGGCCACAGTGAACCAGCACCAAGTGTTTTTTATACGAATTTTTGTTTGTAGGCAAAGTGGCTATCATTTGGATATATGTGAGTAAATGCAGGGTAATGGTAGGTGCAATTGTGCCAGAATGAACCAATAGTCACCAATGCACCAGTTGGCCATTGTGTCCACTGGATGGGTTGTGTTTTTTCATTTGGTGCAATTTGGTGCCAGATGAGGTTCATCAGAATTCATTTCTTTTTGCTGCTGATCACTGTACTTTTTTTTTTTTTTGGTTTTTGGCCACTTTTCCCTGGACCTGACTCACACATAGTTATGCTACTCACCTTCCTTCTTACCCTTATAAATACTGCACAAACCGTGGTACCTTATTTATTATTCTTTACTCACATAGCTACCTTAACAACTAGTTATACTATTAATTTAGTTACTATACTAACTACCTACCTTACTAACCTAATTACTCTATTAATTACATATTTTATTAACTTAACCATTGTATTAATTATCTACCCTATTGACCTAGCTACCCTACATACACAACTATCTTATTTACATAAATACTTTACAAACCTAGTCACCTTGATAAGATAACTTGTTTCTTATGTACTAGCTTGCCTATCTACCTAAGTACTTACTTACCTACCCATGCACCCACCTTCCTACCTATCCATTATGCTTACTTACCTATTTACACTTTTTACATGACCAAATATCTAATTAACTATCTACTCACGCTCTTCAACCCCCCCCCCCCCTATCAATTTATTAAGATTTGCACTAGTTCATGGATAATAAACACAAGTCTCCATATGCACGTATTATAAACAATTTATAGTGGAAACAATGCCATAATTATAGCCCTTTTGGTTTAGTTAATGCATATTTTAAAATTCCCTAATTTATTATGGATTGGACATTACAAAACATCTTTTCATGTAATTATTATAAATATGTATTATTTGATTATGGTTTAAGTTTAGGGTTGAGACACGTAAATCAATTAATAAATCTTTCACAAATGTATAGTAATTAATCTAAATGACGCTAAATTTGGGGGGAATTGTTTAGGATTTACACATATGTGAAGTAATAAAATTTCATTTGGATCTTCTTCAAAGAGAATGGAAAAAATTAGGTTGGAGAGATCACAAAAAAGTAAGAAACACAACATTATCTTTTGGTTTTATATGAAATTTATTTGATTGATTTTTAATTTAAGGCATTTTCTTTCAATCAATAAACATTTATAGTGTTAAAGTTTTAAAATTTGGTTTATAATTTTTTCCTATGTTCCTTTTTTTTTTTTTTGTGCATTATATAATTTGTATCATTTGTATAGTTTTTTGGGTTTAGGGCATATATTTCTAGGACTTTTTTTGTTATGGTTTGTATAATTAAGGTTGTAATAGGGCTTATGGCAAAATATCATTTAGATTTTGAAGGTTATGCCTTATGATTTAGTGTGTAGGAATTTTGTCCATGTATTTTAAAGCTTAAGGTTCATATTATAAACTTTGTTCATTGTATTGGTTTTTTATCTTATCGCTTGTTTAGATCTATACCATAATTATGAATCTCCTTTGTTTCCATATGTTCCATAATTGTTAAAGTTCAATATTTTTTAACCCACTTTTTTACAAGTTATGATTTTTAAGGGCTGGGTTTTCAATTGGGAGTACAAACTTTGGTCTAATGTTGTCATCTTTTATTCCTAAATGTATACATTTGTCTATTGTTACTTCTTTTTCTTTGTGTTTATATTTTCACAATTCAACATCTTTTCATTTCCTAGCTATTGGATATAGAATGGGCGTCAATTTTCATTAAATATACAACCATAGATAAAGGTTTTATACCTTTACTCATGTATTTCATATTCAATATCTCTTTGTAGTTTGATATTTTCATACCCAAATGTGAATAATGCATTTACTCCCCACAACCAACATGGATTTTATGGCCTAAAGCAGGTATTGCATTTTGCACCTCTCAAATAGTGTGCATTAATGATCATTATGTGGGTATTGCTACTTGGGGTTTTCAAACATTGTGGGTTTAAAGAATAATCCAAGTATTACATATGTGAACATTTTCAATGATGGAAGGTTTAATAACTCAATGTGGGTATTACCAAAGTTTATTTTAGTATATGGGTTCATAATGCAAATATTGTACATGATGTACATTAGAACAATGTATATTTTATATCATGATGTGGGTATTGTAATGGGAATTCCAAGTCACAAAATTGATTTTAAAGCAACCATGTAGGTATTGCATTTTGGAGTTTTGTTCAATGATGAATGTTTAAAGAATTATAAATTCTTTTGGTGCAAGAATTTGTCCTACTTCCTTCAACCATGGGAAAGGTTCCAAAAACTCATTCCATTCATGTCCAAAACTGCACCAAGTCCACTTTCTCAAACAAAGACTTGGTGTGGAGGTCTAAGACACGCCATGCAGGGCAAAATAAAGTGACCATTCAATTTGTTTATGTTCCATATGCGTGATCTTGGAATTTTTGGAAGGTGAACAAGGGGATATGAACACCCCCATGGAATGGAATGTTTACAAAAACTTTCCAAATCACAAAGATGTTGAGCAACCAACTATCAAAAATCACTTCGGGCATACATGGTAAACATTTATGGCATTAACCTTTTTTAATTTCTTTGATTCATATGCCAAAGATGTAATCATGTATGTCTTGAAAGTTTTTTGGTCTAGGTATCAATGTGGATATGAACTAGAAGACTATCGGAAAAACTCAACCCACATTTGATCTATTAGATGTGGATTCTTAGCATCATTCTTAATCAAACATCTATACACATGGCCCAATGTGGCTAAGATCACAATTTATCATAAAGCCCATACATGAACTAATGGGTCATTCGCACATGATAAACATGACTTGGAATCCATTTCTCGTATGTCTCATTATGCTCCACACATGTCACAAGCATTGAAGGATCACACATGGGTCCAACTAAATTTAGGTTACATGACCAAACAAGTTTATGACAAACATAAAGCAATTTGGTGGGAACATGTGAATGTGGGTCAAAGCATGACATGAAATGATTTCATTTGATTTCAAAACATTGCATATTTCGATTGGAAACATAAGAAAGGGGGTTGGTGTTTACACACCAACCTTGCAATTTCAACTCAATCTTGGGCTCTGCAACATCTGAAGGATGTAACTTTTTCCAAAATGTTGGTGAAATCAACGGGACTCAAGTCCCATTCACCATAGGTATTCACACACCAACTCAATGTGAATCCATGCTATCATATGGTCATAATGGTGCCATTTCTATGGATGCCACATTTGGCACAAATGACATGAAATGCCATTTATTCACCTTGATGGGGTTTGATGATCATCACAAGGGTGTCCCTTTAGTGTGAATCATTATAAATAGGCAAACAATTGATGATTTGATCAAATGGTTGATACCATTAAAAGATAAGATGTTATCACACATGACACATTGGATTGTGATTTCTCGTTGATGATGCACCTCAAGAATTGAAATCATTACAGTTAGTTATATACCTACTACCTATTTTGTGTTTATTTCCTTAGATGTTTTTTAGTATCTTTCATAGAAAAAATTGATTACTTCAAATGCATTTTATGTTGTATTAACCCCATCCACTCATGGTGATTTTATTGCATATTTGTCCTCATTAAGGTTGTATGGGGTATGGACATGGTTCCCATCTACCTTTGTTGTTGGCATGTTTTCAAAGCATGGCATTACATGGTATTGAAAAAATCAAAGATGTGCAAGTGTGGGGTGGAATCTTCCAACACCTTCATGATGTGATGTACATGTCCATCAATCATGGAGAAACAATTGATGACTTCAAAGACCGTGGGAGGGTTGCTGTGAAAGAAAACCTTCACAAACATAAGCCTGGTGATGCGTGGACAAATCACTTTTGGACTTATTACCATTAATTCGGTAAGTGATAATATTTATCATGGTTTAGTATTCAAAGTTCTTTTGTAATAATGTTATTCATCCTTGTGCATTGTGTTCATGTTTGTAGAAATATCATTGGTAAAAATCAGCCAAAATGGAACCACTCCATTTATGTCTACATGTGACTTGTAATCGTTTATGATTAGATTTGGAAATATTTGCAACTATAAGACCAAATTTCAACTATTTTGGTCATTCTCACAACTATGAAACAATTATTAGAAATTTCATCCTATTGGTTGGATTGATTTTACATTTATTTTCATCCATTAATAGGTTGATACGTCCCATTAGTCACAATAGTCACCAAATTAGTTACATCCCAAAGGTATTTTACAATGACATAAGGGTGTATTTAAATGTATGTATTAAAAAAAATATATATATATATACGTATGTATATTGTTCATATAATGAATCTCAAAATTAATATTTGAACTTTGAGTTTTTTTATCAAATCGGAAAATTGACATTTCAATTCTGGAAATTGTTATTTAAATTTTAAAAACTTATTCGATCTGAAATTTGATATTTGAATTCTAAATTATTATTTTCGAATCAAAAAATTACTATTTCAATTCAAAAAACAATATTGAGTCTACAAACTGACATTTTGATTTTAAATATTTTTATTTGAACCTGAAATTTGATATTTGAATTTTGAAGTTTTAAATTTAAATTTTAAGAAATTGTTTAACTTCAAAGTTGAAATTTGAATTCCAAATTATTATTTTGGATTTTGGAAATTAATATTTCAATTCCGAAAATTCTTAATTGAGTATTAAAATGGACATTTTAATTTTGAATATTATTATATGAATGTAAAAATTGACATTTCGATTCTGAAATTTTTTATTTGACTTCAAAAAACTTATTTGATTTAAAAATTGATATTTGAATTCTAAATTACTATTTTGGAATCTTAAATTTATATTTTAATACAAAACATTATTGATTGAGTTTTTGGGGTTTTTTCTATTAGTGTTATCCATAATAAATCACTCTTATAAATAATTATGAATGACTATGTTTATTAAGTCTAAGTTACACTAAATAATTAATGTTATAACATAGGTTTTGTATATTATTTAATTTATATTCTTATATTCGAAGAAATTAATAAATGTAATTAATGTGACATTACTTTAAAATCATTACAGTTACTTCAAATAAGAATTAATTAGTATGTGCATAATTATTTTCTAATTGAACATATCATGCACAATTTATAATTTATAACTTCAAACCTGAACTAAAAATTTGGAAAATTTATAATGTGGTTAAAATAATTATTTTATTGATTTTAGTTTCATGAATATTATATAATAATATTATAATTATCAATTTTGTGATTAACCATCTATGATAAATATTTTATAATAATTCTATAGTACTTATGAAAATTAATGTTATGTTTAACAAATTATTGTGTTTATAATTAATAATGACCAAGAGAAAAACATTACTTGACCTATAATTATTTTTAAAGCAATAAATGTAATTATACAATAAGTAATGTAATTAGTTGAATAATAATTTTTAAAAAATTCATGTAAGAATTATCTTTCTAACAACAATTATTAATTCATTACTTATAATTTTAACATAAATATTTAAAATATTTATTTTAAAAATATAGTCATTAACATAGTTTTACATTAATTATATTTTATGTAATTCGATCAGATTTTAAAAAGTAATAGGATATTTCTAAATATTTTAATTATTTAATTATTTATGAGTTTATGTATTAATAACTAATGAATATTAGATAATTAGTTTGTTAAATATTAAGAAGTTATTGCTTATTTAAGTAATTGATCATGAATGTTGAATATTTGTAACGTATAATTTATAATTTAAATACATGTAAATTTAATTAAATGTTTATCTAATTATCTAATACATGAATTGTTTATAAATCTATAAATTAAGAAGGTAAGGCATGAATAAAGCTTTGGATTTACAACTTAGTTTGTGAAGAAGTTAGAACTTCAAAACTTATCCATATTGTTTGTTTTTCATTTCTATTTTTAAACATTATATAAACAAAGGGGTGTGATCATCCAATCTCACATTAAAAAATTTGTGAACATGGGATGAACTAATCAAAAGGTTCAACCCAAAATAAGAAAACAAATTATGCACATTTTCAAATTATTTATTTTCCCAACCTACTTAACTACCTAATTAAGTAGGTACCTAATTTGACCTACCCACCTAGGTTGACCTATGTACCTACCTACTTACATACCTACCAACCTAATATTTATTTTTTTACTATATTAATTTTTTTAATGTCACATGGCATACTTACATCGGGCCACGTGTCATAATATAAGATCATCCAAGTATTTGAATTGATTATCCTAGATTATTTCTAAATAATAATAATTATTATTAATTTAAATAATCAAATATTAAAACACATGGCAACACATCATTTTCCTTCAATTGTAACCAAAGTAGTTACATTTTAGTCACATGTGACAATATGTATACAATAGAGTCAAAGGATGAAATGTATTTGTTGACTTTTTTTTCATACAATACCTTTTCTCATTTATGAGTAATTTATCGCATGCGACTTCTCTTAGGTGACTAAAGGGATTTTAACTGCAAAATGTCTTTTGTGACTAAAATTTAGTCACACAGACTAGTTGAAAATACATCTTTTTTTTCTAGGGTATGGATGGTGGGTGTTCAAAGAATGCCCTATTCTAACCAAAACACCCAAGCAAACATTGAATCATATCATGGTGTGTTGAAATGTTTATTTAATCTTAACACAAAAGGCCTTAGATGGCGTAGGATTGATTGGTTAGTGTGGCAATCAACAACAACCATTGCACACCATTACACACACACATTAGAAATGAAAAAAAGGTTTTCATAAAAAAAAGGTTATGGAGGCCATTATTACATGAAGTGTGGAAAATGCAACCCTTATTCCACTCACCCATGTGTACCAACCAACCTTTGAGAATGATAAAGCTTGGGGTGTACGGAGCCAACACCTTCCCAATGTCACTTACATGGTAAAATTCTCATTCATCGAAATATTTTGTTGGATATGTGAATAGGCATTGCAAGGGAACGTGTGTAAACACCAAATTGTTGTCATTCTCACATGCACAGACATTTATCAAGAATATATCATTCATTACTATGGAACATGGTATGGATCACATTATGGAGGGTTGGGTCACATGTTTGCAAACCCACAACATATTCTAGATGATGTGAAGTCCGATGATGATGATGAAAATGAACATCTTGAAAGTGATGATGGGATCATGGAATTTGATGGGTTCAGGAACATGGAACAAAGTGATCTCCCTATGGGTGCCATTGTAAGGTCTAATGACACAATAAATTCATCAACCCCAATGGAAAGGTGATGCACCCCAGAGCTTTTTGATGGAATCAACAATGAGTTTAAAAATGAAGACAACGAAAGGAGAAGGAGTTGGGGCGCACTCCCTGGTTCACAGCACTTCAGGGGTACAGGGGCGTGTTGAAGCTTCAGGATGGGACTAGGATGACTCTCAAGCGGTTTAATTATTCACATGGACCTACACAAACCAAATAACAAGATGGTTAATGCATAATTGGAACACTTTTGGTGCATGGACGAGTCATGGGCAAACACGGACTCACAAGATTCATCATGGCCCAAAACTTGGGGGAAACCATCACTTTCGCCTTTATAGTATTTTTTGTGCCTAGCCATAGGGCCAACACCCAAATGTCATTTGTCCCGGGACTTTCAACTAAGAATCCTGAAATTCCCGAAATTCCCAAAATTGGGACTCTTATAACTTTGGAGGCCCATAACTTTGTGTGAAGACCTCCGATTAAGGTGAGGTCTAAAGAAAAGTTGTAGCCCTTGTTGATATTTTTCCAACGGTATGTGGCATGCCACCTACTGCAAGGAAATTAAGGCGATTCTTGACATTTAGTGGCTGGGAGTCAAATTGATAATTTGACTTGCGACCCTTCTTTTAACCATAACTTATGTTTTAGGTGCCCAAATGGGTCATGCAATCCCATTTTAGACATGTATGTTTTAAGAACTTTCCAATGATATAAGGAACTCTTCAATCCAATCCAAGGACAAAAAGGTTCTTGCACAATTAGTCATTATAATGCAAAAGATCACAAATGAATATAAAGAAGGTGTAGTGAAACTTTGTGAACATGCCACCTCATACATGAGAATATTGGCATGTAATATTCATAACATATGATTCACAAAAGCAAATGCAATTTTACCCTTGGGATTCGTGTTACACTGCATAAAAGATGGATTAGAAAATTATGTCAAATGGCTCAAAGATTGGCATGAAACAATGTTTAATCACACACATGTATGTATTAAATGAAATCATGAATAAATGTTTTAATTATTAATCAAAATTGTTGCCATTGGCACTAAATTCTTTTTTTTGAAATCAATTTTGTATGGAAAAAACCATATCCCAAATTCTTTGAATATCATGTATTCAACAAACATGAAGTATAATATGCCACAAAGGTCATTATTGTTTTCAAGTAATAAGCACAAAATGTTTGAAATGCAAAAACACAATGATAGTGATAATATTAATGTTATATGAATGTATTATAACTAGGCCCCAAAATCCTAGTTGGTAGAGGTAAGTACAAATGCAAGTATTGTAATTGGGCCCCAAGATTTTTGTTAGTAAAGGTAAATATGGGTGTAGGTATTGCAACAAAATCGCAAAATTCCAGTTGGTAGAGGAAAATATAAATGTGGGGATTACAAGTTCAAATGAAGAATCAACCTTAAATGCAATACCCACATGCATGGTCACTTCAGAATAACTCATCTAGGTTGGTTTAGATGCCTTTAATGAAGACCTAGCTCTAAACACAATACCCACATGCAAGGTCACTTTGAAATAACCCAACCCTATATGTAATATTTAAGGTCACTTTGAAATAACACATGTGAGGTTTAAGGCTCTTTAAAAGAAGATCCTACCTTAAATGCAATATCCGTATGTTAGGTCATTCCAAAATAATTAACTAATTTCAAAATAATATGTTAACAAAGGTGTGTACAGAAATTGGGGTTGTTGATTAGGAGTTCCATGATTCTTACTTTGTTTCATTGAAACTGAAATAAAATTGTATTGTCTGTAGAACAAATAGTATAATGACAATTGTGATCAAGCTTATTTTAATGTAAAAAATTTTCATGGAAAAGTTGAACTTGCAATCTATAACATGGAATAATTATTTTAAATAGTGATTTCAATAATTTATTAAAATAAAAATATAATTAAGTTAATCAATAGAATATTAAATTAATCAATTTGATTTTTGGATCCAACTTTTTATTATCCAAGTAAATAAAGTTAAACCAAATGATTAATTAATTATTTTAAATAAATAAATGATTATCTAATTCTTGATAATTAATCATTAAAATTATCTGAAATGCTTGTCTATTATTTATTTAATTATATGACAAAATTTGTTGATAGTTTTTTAGTCATTCATTAAATTGGGGGAAAATTTCTAAGGTTTAAACATATGTGAAATAAAACAATTTCATTTTATATTTTCTTCAAAGAGATTGGAAAAATTACATAGAGATCACACAAAGGTAAGAAGCAAACCTTATGTGAAGACCTAACACTAATGTAATACAAAGTTTGTCAAAATCAAAAAAATTTAAGTTCATGTTTAAATGTTTTTCAAATATGTTCATATTTATGTGTATTCCTTTCTAAAGTTGTAAACTCATTTAAAAATATATATATATAAATTATGTAATTTAATAATATTTTAAACCATGTTCTAAAAAATAATCAAAGCACACGATTTTCTACTTTTTTTTCTATTTTACATAATAATAAAAATGATCTCTCCTATATATTAATCTTATGTCTGATTGAAATTTTATTTAAAACTTTTTTGATGTATAGTAAATGATTTTTTGGTTAAAATAATCATACAATGGGTCCAAAATATTTTATATTTTATGCATATATAACACAAAACCTTATATAAATAAAAAAAATTTATCATGTATAATATTGGTTTAAATATCAGTCCAAATACATTTTTATTTATAACATATCAAATAACACATTATATATAAATAATGATATTATGGAATTATGTTGTTAATTCATTTCAATACATATAATAGCTTCATATTTATTTAAAATTATATATATATATATATAATTTAAATTGTATCGATTAACCCATGGTTACATATATTACAATTATTTTTTAATGAACCATTTTTTTATGCAATTAAAAATTTCCAAAATATTAATAGATAGGTATGAAAATTTTCATAAGTTCTTGGAAGCCATGCCAAAGTTTGTGTGGATTTGGAAGTTTTGTGAAAACCAAGTTCTTATGTAATGTTCTTGACACCTTTAGAAGTTGAAACATGATTCAATTATTTAAGAAACACTACAATGTTAAAAAAAACAACCAAAAATTCGTAGCCTTGACAAATTACTAGCTTCAACAAAAGCTCATCGCTAAGGTTGTCAGATTGATTAAAATGTCAACATTGACCAAACTAGACATCCTAGCCTAACATAAATAATAGGTTACTAAACTACTTGTTAAATAACCTAATTAATTATCTAGTAATGTAACCTAGGTCTACCTAATAGGCTACCTATGTAATATAGGCCTATTATGTAGTTTACTCACTAGTGTAGGCCTTCTAGATTAATATCTTAGATGGTTTAAGTAGGTATTCAAGGTGGTTGAACTTACTAAATAAACCACTAGTTATGTAAGTAGTTTATTAGCCTAGGCCACATAAGCTTAATAAACATTTATGACAATTTAATGTCTATTCCTTTTTATATTATAACATACTAAATTTGAACTAAAAACACTTATTAAAACGAAAGCACATTTTTTCATTGAATTGTTACAAGTTTATACTATTGGATTATGAATCAAGTTTAGAATTTAGGACATATAAATTAATTAACATTTTTTTATAAGCCTATAGTAGTTAAAATAAATCTAGGGTGCATTTTGGGGGAATTTTGTATGCAAAACAATGCAATATACATATTTATATATTTTTCAAAGAAAGTGAAAAAAATCAGCTTGAAAATATTAGCAAATGGTAAGAGACATACCTTTTTTGTGTTTTGTTACAAATTTATTTAATTATTTAAAAAATTAAGGCCCACTTTTTAATTGGTGAAAGTGAGTACGTGTGTGGATATTGCAAAATTATATGAAACCATAACCTTAAATGCAATAGCCATATTTAAGTTCATTTCAAAAAAACCCATAGGTGATTTAGGTGAAACCTTAAGTGAAAACCCAACCTTAAATGGAATATCTACATGTAGGGTCAATTCGAAATACCCAATATATAGTTTGGGTGACGCCTTTTAATAAAGACCAAGGCTTAAATGCAATACTTGCATGCAAGTTCATTATGAAATAATCCATAGATGATTCAGGCAAACCTTATGTAAAAACTCAACCTTAAATGCAATACCTGCATGAAAAGTCATTTCAAAATAATTAATGAGTGGTTCGGGTACCCAAAATATGTCTATTTATATACCTAAATTAATTATTATTCTGACTTAATTTTATGACAATTGATTCTCAAGAATAATTATCTAGAATAATAAGTTGAATAATTTATCAACCTAAAAAAATTTAATTAAGATAATAAATTAAATATCAAATTATCAATTTGATTTTTAAATCTAAATTTTAATTATTTGAATATGGGCCTATTTAAGTTTTGATTTTTACATTTAAAATACTAAAAAGATTATGAAAAAGAAGACATATATGATTAACGATATACCCATCAAACAACTATGATTAAAAGAAAAGATTATATTGATAAAATATGTATAAAAATGGATGGATCAAAAAATGTTAAAGAACCCAATGAAAAAAAGGTTTTTTTTAATATATTGAAGGACCAAAGTTCAAAAATTGGGGCTAAAAAAACCTAAGTAACTATATAAAGTGGAAACCCTAACCCATATCATTATTTATCATCTCGTGTTTCAATCGATAAACAATTGTTGCATTTACAACCCTTGTTGCATGATGAGCAATGTATAAATGGCGACGTTACATCTCAACTTGAATTGCATTTGTAACAAATTATTCCTTTGATTTGCCCTAAACCCTATAAACACCAAAAACCATGAAATTAAACCATAACACACCTTAGATGAAACAAAATTATATATAAAAAAAAAACATTGATTTATTTATTTTTACCTTCCATGAATCATTATAGATTCATGGAAATCTAATACATTTGTTAATTCTTATGTTCGACTTGCTTTAGTAGACTTTCAATCCTAATTTTTAACATCCCATGCCATCTTCAATCATCGTGCATATGCAAAATGAATGGAACAAATCATCTCTTGTAAATTTTCATCTTTTTTGTCGTAGTTTTAACTTTGGGCTTGTGACCAAGGCAAAGGCTTACAAAGGTGGGGGCCAATAGTGAAACTCGAAAGTCACATTTCATGCTCCCGGGAATATAGGAGATGTGAAGGAATGACCTTCACACTCCCAAACTTTGGGAGTTGGAGTCTTGATGCATTTTTGAATCTTCAAAGGGCGATCGCAAAGGTCAAAATTCATTGGATTGAAAAGTTTATTATACCATTGGAAATCTTTTTGAACGTAGATGTATAAAATGAGCTCATATCAGTTATGGCCAAAAGAAGGGTCGAAAGTCACATTGCTAATTTGACTTTCAACCATTAAAAGTTAATAATCACCTTGATTTACTTGCGTTGAGGTAGCGTGCCACATACTATTGGGAGCTTTTTACAAGAACTATAACTTTGCTTTATATTTCACTTTAATCAGAGGTCTGCACTAGACGTTATGGGCCTCCAAGTTGTGGAAATCCCAATTTTGAGAATTTTGGGACTCTCAACTTGGGAGTCCCAGGACAAAATGACACTTTGGATGTAGGCCCCATGGCCAGGCACAAATAATACTATAAAGGGGAAGGTGGTGGCTTCCCCCAAGTTCAGGCTGTGGTGAATCTTGTGAATCCTTATGTACTTGTGGTTCATTCGTGCACCAAAAATGCTTTAATTATCCAGTAACCAACTTGTTGTTTGGTTTGTACAGGTCCCTGTGAATAATTGACCCACTTGTCACTCATCTTAATCCCCATCCCAAAGTTCCAACATGCCTTTCTACCCTCAAAGTGCTACAAGCCAAGAAAAATACCTCAATTCTTTATCTGTTCAATGTTTTCAATTTTAGACTCGTAGTTGAGTTTATCAAAGAGTTTGGGTGTCACAACTTTAGCTTTGGGCTCGTGACCAAAGCCAAGGGGTTACAAGGGTGCGAGCCAAAAGAAAGCCTAGGAGTCACATCACATACTCTTGGGAGTGTAGGAAAGTGTGAAGGAGTGAACCCTCACACTCCTAAAACAACTCCCACTTTGGGAGATGAAAGCGATTTCAAGGGACAAAACTCAATGGCTTGTGCCGTTCTTTATATCATTGGAAATCTTTTAAAACGTAAATGTCTAAAATGGGCTCGCATTATTCATTTGGACATTTGAAACACAAGTTATGGCCAAAAGAAAGGTCAGGAGTCAGACTGCCAATTTGACTCCT
The DNA here is from genome assembly GCA_963921925.1 of Sphagnum tenellum. NCBI lineage: Eukaryota > Viridiplantae > Streptophyta > Sphagnopsida > Sphagnales > Sphagnaceae > Sphagnum > Sphagnum tenellum. The sequence continues at coordinate 5,004,455 of OY998154.1, forward strand.
GATGAAAAAAAATCTTGAATTAACCCGATTTACTTGTCTATAGATGACATGCAACATACCATTGGAAATCTCTCGACGAGGGCTATAACTTTACTTTAGACTGCACCTCGATCCGAAGTCTGATGGCAAAGTTACGGGGCTCCAAAGTCACGGGAGTCCTAGTTGGCGCAATTTCGGGACTCCCACTTGGGAGTCCCGGGAAAGAAAAACCATTTGGATGTGGGCCCTGTGGAGAGGTGCAGAGTGTATTATAAGGGGGAAGGTGGTGGCTTCCCCCCAAGTCCGGGCCATGGTGAATCTTGTGTGTCCATGTTGCCCGTGGCTTGTCCTAGCACCAAAAGTGCTCTAACTATACACTAACCACTTTGTGTGGGTTTTGTGCAAGCCTGTGTGAATGAATGATGCTTGTCAACTCTTCCTAGTCCCATCCCGGAGCTCTAACATGCCCTTTACCCCTCAAAATGTTGTGAGTTCGGGAGCGTGCCCCAACTCCTCCCCCTTTTGTTGTCTTATATTTGGACTCACTTTTGAGTCTTGCAAGGAGTTGGGAGTGTGTCATTAGGGGTGCATCATTTTTCCATCCATAATGTTGCATCTTGAAACACATTTCCCATTCCCGAAACATTAAAACCTAACATTTGCAACAATTATTTTGAATTAATTTGACCAAAGTTAGTTTTAGTAATGGTGGACATTATTCTACAACAATTATTAACTTATTCCACTTGAATTGAGCTTTGGCATGAACGCGATTAACAACTTTTTGATCATTCCACCTTTGCATAGCCATGGCATCTCCCAAGATGTGACCGTTCATTTTAGCATGGTCTTGATGTCGAGGACCTCCTTCAGAAATTAAAGGCCTCCCAAGTTTGGCATTTTTTGCCACCAAGCCTTACACCTCTTTTAAATGATTGGTCAATAACCATTTGGCAAAATATGTGACAATGCAAGTGCCAACTTTACACTTCCATTTCGACCCAACCTTTATCAAATTTTTATCATTCCAAACCATATTAAGTGGACAAGGGGGTGCCGATGGCTGAAAGGCCTGGTTGGTTTCAAGATCCAGACCTAAACCAGAAAATATAAAATAATAAGTCACTATTTTGTCATAAAAAAATCCTAACCCCAAAACCTTAAACATAAAAAGTTCAAAAAATCGAATGTAGGTATTGTAAAACATAAAATCACATAATCAAATACAATTCTTGTAAATTTTATCTATTTTTACGTATTGCAATAAAATTATTTCAACAAAAAAAATCCCATAGCTTGCATCAAATGATGAAAGCTGCGGATATAATTAAATTTAAAAAACTTGCACATTTTTTTAATCTGCATTTTAATCTAATGTATGTAAATTCTTAAACAATTTAACCCACCATTTTTCAATTAAAATTCCCAATTTGTACTTGGAATGATCTCATCATTTGAATTGGGGATTGTCACCATTGTCAATTCTAAACCACATAGATTGTTTGATTCATTAATTTTCAGTTCTAATGAAATAACATTTTGTTCCCCAAGTTTCAATTTTAATGGAACAACATTTTGCTCCCCAAGCCTCAATTTTGATGGAACAACATTTTTCTCCCCAAGTCCTGGTTATAATGGATCAACATTTTGCTTCCCAATTGTCGATTTTAATGAAACAACACTTTGTTTCTGAACTTCCAAATCAACACCACCTTTCTTCAGTCTCCTTCCTCTCACCATTACAACTTTCAACATTTTAAAAAAAACCACCATTTCATTGTTAATTTTCAATTCTAATGAACTAGACCAAAAGGACTAAAAAAAAAATAAAAATCAACAAGTTGTCACCATCACCTTCGTCACAACACCACCACCATAGTAAAAGACAACAACACATTACTATCTCTTTCTTCTTCTCAAACACAAAAAAAAAACGACAATAGCATCTACCATCGCCTTTATTATTGTAACACCACCACTGAAGAAGACAATGGCGCATTACTATCTTCTTATTTTCAAACACAAGGAAGAAGGCAATAATAATTCTTATTATCACCTTCATCATTGCAACACCACCATAGAAGAAAACGATGGTGCATTGTCATATTTTTTCCTTTTTTTCAAACAAAAAGAAAAAGGCGATGACAACATCTATGTTACCTTCATTGTTACAACACCACCACAAAAGAAGACGATGGTGCATTGCCGTCCTCCTCTTCTTCTCAAACACAAAGAAAAAGGTGATAATAACAATTGTCATTGCCTTTGTCATTATAAATGTCGCAACCCTAGCCTTGTGACGCATTCCTAAGTTCCTTGTTAGACCCACTTGAGGGTCCAAGTGTGTTGAGTTGCGAAAAATTGGAACTTGGGAGCCACTCCCGACTTCTAGCACTATAGAGGGGTAGAGGGGCGTGCTAGAAGTCTCGGGATTAGACTAGGAAGAGGGAAAATTATGTTGTTACATGATCCTGCATCCAAAACCAACCCCAAGTTGGTTAGAACTTATTCTGCATCCATTTGGTGTTAGAACAAGCCACAAGCGACCTTGGACTCACTTGACTCACCACGGCCCGGACTTGGGGGAAGCCACCACCTTCCCCCATATAGTATTCTCCATGTTACTCCGCGGGAGCCACATCCGAATGGCACTTTTTCCCGGAATTCCCAAGGAGGAGTCCCAAAACTGTCCCGAATTGGACTCCTGGGACTTTGGACACTCATAACTCCTGGCTCCTACCTCCAATTGGAGTGAAATCTAAACCAAAGTTGTAGCCTTTCTTTAGAGCTTTCCAATGCCCCATCGCACTCCATCTATAGACATTGGGAAGGGGTCGATTCTAGACTTTTAGTGGTCGGGAGTCAAAGTGCTAGTTTGACTCCCGGCCCTTCTTTTGCCCATAACTTGGGCTGGAGATGTCCAAATGGCTCATGCGAGGCCATTTTAGGCATCTACACTTCAAGAACTTTTCATTGTTATAAAGAACATTCCAATGCAAGGTTTTTTAACCCCTACACTTGAGCTCTGAGTTTTCGGGAGTCCTGGAGGACTCCAAGTTCCCACTTTTGGGAGTGTGAGTTTCATCCTCACACTTAGCCCAAAGTGGGGTTGCGACACCTTGGGCTCGCGACCAAGGCAAGGGTTTGCAAGGTTGTGGGCTAAGAAAGGAAGCCCATGAGTGAACAAAAGTGTGAAGGAATGAACCCTCACACTCCCAAGGGAGCTTCCACCTTGGGAATTGGACTCCCGGTGGATTCCCAAATGTTTAGAGAGCGATTGCAAAGGTCAAAACTCAATGGATTGAGGAGTTCTTTATACCATTGGAAGACTACTGAAACTTATACGTTTAAAATGGGCTCGCATGACCCATTTGGACATCTAAAACACAAGTTATGGCCAAAAGAAGGGGTGGGAATCAAATTGGCAATTTAACTCCCGACAACTAAAAGTTAGGAATCGATCCGATTTCCTTATGTGTAGGTGGCATGCAACATATTATGGAAAAAATTTTGACGAGGGCTACAACTTTGCTTCAAACCTCATCTAAATCAAAAGTATGCACACAAAGTTATGGCCCCAAAGTCATACGAGTCTTAACTTTGGGAATTTCGAGATTCCTATTTTGGAGTCTTGGAACAAAATGCCATTTGGATGTGGGCCTCTTGGAGAGGCAAAAAATATACTATAAGGGGGAAGGTGGTGGCTTCCCCCAAGTTCGGGTCGTGGTGAATCTTGTGAGTTCAAATTGCCCGTGGCTCGTCCTAACACCAAAAGTGCTCCAACTATGCACTAACCACCTTGTGTTGGTTTTGTGCAGGTCCGTGTGAGTGGATGATGCCTGTCATTCTTCCTAGTCCCATCTCGGAGCCCCAACACACCCCTCTACCCTTCCAAAGTGCTGTGAGTCAAGGAGCGTGCCTGGACTCCTTGCTTTTTCGTTGTTTTCAGTTTAAACTCACATTTGAATCCATTATGGAGTTTGGGAGTGCGTCAACAACGCCACCATAGAAAAAGACAACAGTGCATTGTTGTCATCTTCTTTTCAAACACAAAGAAGAAAGCAATGACAACAAGTTGTCATTGCCTTCTTCACTACAACACCACTAGTTACCATCGCCTTTTTCATTGGAACACCATCACAGAAAAAGACAATGGCATGTTGCCATTGTCTTCTTCTTCTTCATTGCAATAATACCACAGAAGAAGATGATGACACATTACCATCGTCTTCTTCTTCTCAAACATAAAAAGAAGGCGATGATAGTAGTTGTCATCACCTTTGTCACTACAACACTAAAAAAGACAACAGTGCATTATCATCATCTTCTTCTTTTCAAACACAACAAAGAAGGCAATGACAACAAGTTGTCATTTATTTTTTGTTGCAATAGCACCATAAAAAAAGACAACGGCAATGTGTTGTCGTCTTTTTCTTTTCAAACACAAAAAAGAAGGCAATAATAGGAGTTGTTGTCGCCTTCATTACTACAACACCTCCATAAAAAAAATGATGGCACATTGTTGTCATTTTCTTCTTTTCAAACACAAAGAAGAAGGTGATGATAGCAATTGTCGTCACCTTCATCATTACAACACTTCCATAAAAGAGTACAACATCACATTATCGTCGTCTTCTTTTTCTCAAAAACAAAAAAGAAGGCGACGATAACTTGTTATCATTGCCTTTTTCACTACAATAACACCATAGAAGAAAACGACGAAGCTTTGCTATTGTCTTCTTCTTCTCAAACATAGAGAAGAAGGCGACGGTAGTAAGTTGTCATCACCTTCATCGTTGGAACAACACCATAGAAAAAAGGATGATGACACATTACCATCATCTTCTTCTTCTCAAACACAAAAAAGAAGGCGATGGTAGTAGTTGCCATTGCTTTCATCGTTGCAACACCTCCATAGAAAAAAACGACAACGCATTGCCATTGTGTTGTCATTTTCTTCTTCTCAAACACAAGTAAAACAAAACATGCAAAAAAACAACAAAAAAACGAAAAGAGAAGAGGGAGCTTACCTTCAAGTTTTTGTTCTACCCTTTCACTTTTGTCTTTCGCTTTTGCCCTCCCACTTCTGCCTTTCCATTGTAAGCACTTTGTCATGGTTGCCACTTCTGCCCTTCTCCTTCTAGCTTTTTGCTTTAAGCTCTCCCGAGCTTAGAGCTTTGACGATGGAGTGAGTGCAAAATGAAGGGAGGTAGGTAGGTAACATAGTAATGACATTCTTCATTTTGCACTTTAAAATTCGCGAATTTACATGGTAAAGCACCTTGTCAAAACATTCTTCGACGCGAATGTTTACCAAATGTTCACTGGTTGATCTATAAAATTCTTTAAAATTTGTGCTTCTTTGGGCTTCCATAACATTCCCGCACCAAGAATGTCATAACTATGGTAGGTAAAAAGGAAAACTTTTGGGGCAAAGAAGAGGTTGAAAAATGCAAAAACCTTGGGCAAGGGAGGATGTGTTTTTGGTTCATCCCCAAAATGGCTTGAACGACTTCATCCTAAACTAGTGCACTCATGGGCACTAGTTCACTCCAATCGTGCAATTGGAGTATGTCAAATATGTGTACAAGTATGTCACATTGGCAAATTAAGACCAATAGTTATAATAGCTAGATAGTCAATTAGGCATAAATTAATTAAAAAAATGAAATGCCTAATTTTATAAAATAAGTAAAGAAAGTGCCCCATTTGTTTCAAAAAGTGCCTAAGTTTTTGAAAATTTTGCAAAATGTGTCAAATGGTATAAATTTTTTTTCTTGAAGGTTAAAACATTCAAGTCTTAATATATCTTAACCAGTGTAGTATTATGGTGGTTGAAAGTTCAACAAAGAGGAAAAAGAAATGCAAAAAATGATGAAAAGGGTAAGAAGATGAGTATCTTAGTACTTAGGCTAGTTAGGTAGCAAGGTGTTTATTTTTTTCTATTTTTTATTTTTCATTTACATTTAGCAATAAAAGTAACAATATTTTACAATTTGACATTACACTAAATAATGAAACTAATGGGCTTGAAAGTTCCATATTTGTGGCATGGCTAGCATGTATTTTTTAGGAATTTTGGGAACTTTTAAAGGTACTTATTTAGTGCCTAACTAGCCTAGGTATTATGGTGCCCAAGAAGCACTCAATCACAAAAGTAGGAAAAAAAAACTATCTTGGACAATGTTGCAATGCCTTTTACTTTTGCTCCAAAAATTTCTTACATATTCCCCCAACCATATATATATTTTTTAAAAGGACTTACACCCAACACTCACACAAAGTGCCACACCATGCAACATAACAAACCTAACAAAAATGGTTCCACCATGATTTTCTTGAACTCCTTGAGAAGTCATCCACCCAAGAGAAGATAATACCCTTACTCTCACAACTACCTCAATATTTTTTCATTTCCATTATAGCTTCATGAACCTTTTTTGCCATGATCCTCCATCCAACCTCTCCCAAAAGCATCCCAAATGTAGCTTCACTTCATCCATTTTAACCCACCTTCTTCCAAGAACCTCCTCATAAACCACAAGTAAGCTCCATGGTCACCTACTATTGTTACTTATAAATGTGTGATCATAAAAAAGTGAAATCACCGTTTGTTACCTATAAGTCATTATATTTCCTTTACTTGGTACCATCTACACCATTTTTCAATCAATTTGTGTACTTGCCTAATGTTAAAAATTTATACACTCAATGTGTCCAATTTTTGAAAATTCAATCAAAAGTGCCTAAAAAGAATATCCAAAAATAATAACTGTATTTAAGCAAAGAATTGCCAAACTAGTTATCCACCTATGGTAGTTAAGGTTTTTATGACTTTTGTGGTGTAGCCACATTGACAACCATCCTCACGAGGATCTATCCAAATTTGGCTATAGGACAAATAGGATAGTAGAAAACCTTTTGTAACCTTGTCATTTTATGACCTACAAATTTGCAAATTACTCAAATAAGGATGCCTAAATAAAAGTGCTTGTTTGAATCAATCATCATTATTCAAACAAATCCATTCTAACCAAGTACTCTATAATGTACATATTAAAACTACATATAAGCTATAGGATTATTCTCTTTTGCTAACTTTAAAAGCACCAACCCCAAAATATGAATGAACCTCAAATGTATTTATGTGTCAACTTGAGCCAATAAATGTCATTTGGGCTAGTATTTATATGCATATGATGTAGTGCTTGTGAAAAGCACAACATAGTAAAACTATTCTTGAATGGTTGGCTATAATTATTTTCCAATTTGTTGATTTTAAATGACTCACCTTACATTGTAATACCTTTATCATTCTAGCCATATTACTTTATTTTTTATATATATCAAAAACTCAAAATCAATTACTTGCCATGTAGAATTTCTAAAAACCTTAGTTTGCAAGACTTGTTAAAAATTAAGCTCTTTGGTAATGTTGGATGTTGCCACAAGTGTCAATTGGAGTGTCCATTGCATCCCCTACTTTAAAGCGGTTTTTAAAAGTTGCAAAGATCTCGTGACTTGTTAAGGTGCTTGTACTTGGATTTTGTTAGGATACTTCTTTGAAATTTGAAACAAGAGCATTGGAACTTCATTGTAGGAATGTTTATTCATTGGTTTTTGAAAGTTCAACTCATGTGCTTTTTGAAATTTGCTTGTATTCCTTTTATGACCGATCCCTTCATTTCTTTTGTTTCTTTTGTTCACAATCTACTAGGACAAAATGTTATAAAGGAATAAGAGATTAAAAAGCTTCTTTTGAAAATTGGGTTTGGTTTTAGAAGGACAAGAAGATGGAGGAAATTCATTTGGAACAATGGGAGAAAAGAAAGGGAAAAAGACGATGATATTTCTTTTTTTTCTCCTACATGATGATGACAATGTATTTGTTTTTTATCCTATTGTAGTTGTTGAATTTTTTTAAAATACAACTTTTTGTGCATTGGGGAAGGGCTTGTGTAGGTGTTTTTGGCACACTATCTCTTAGGAGTAGGGTTTGACACATGGATTCTAAAGGTCGGGGGTGTAGGGCAAAGCAAACAAAAAGGTGAAGGTCCATTTCCAATGAGTTTGGTGAGTTTACAAGAGAAGAAATGTTGTCCATTCTAACCATGTTTTTGCAACTACTATGCAATTAATGTCCAAACCAATTGATTTTACAACTAATAGTGTGTTAATCCTACTTGTCCATGTAGTTGCAACTTGTAGTTGCATATGCAACTACAAAAAGGGTTGAACCAAATTATAGTTGTAAATGCTACTATGACTTACAACTAATATGATTTTCATTGAAAATGTAGATGAAAAGTGAACAATGTCATCCAATTTTTATTGCATTCATCAATGGGTGATAACATAATTTTTTTTGTAACTACAAATGAAAGGTTTTTCAACTGCAATAGTATATTTTACCACACGAATAAAGAAACATAGACCACATATGGCAAACTTTGTTATTTTAATTGGACTATTATCCCTTTGATGTACCCATCCATGGGTCTTATTTGCAATTATCCATGGGTCTTCCATGATATAATATCTAATAGCTAATATTTTGTTAGAAAAGGCTATTATATCCTAGTTGGTATATTAAGCTAGTTAAGTTTAATAGCTTACATTAGACAAAGTAGGCCTATGTACATTGGTAGCCTAACCTAGCTTGCATAATTAATTAATTGGCCTAAGTTATCTATAGGTAATAATTGGCTAGTTTATTATGTGTAGCTAATAGGCTAAACTATAAAGGTTAAATCTAGTTAGGTTAGGTAAGCTAAGTAGGTAGTTGGTAGGTTTATTAGTTTATTGTGTGAATATGTGATCATGTTTTCATATTAATTAGTTAATTAATTAGGTAACTAACTTAATCAATTAATTTGTTAGGCTAGGTAGTGTGTAATAGATAGGATAAATATTAGTAGGTAGTAGGTAGGTAGGTAAGCTAAACAAGAAGTATTTTATTTTGTGGATATGTCATAATGTTTTTGTATTAATTGATTAATTAATTGCCAATGTTAAATGATTTATTTATTAAGTTAGGTAATTAATTTATTAAGTACGCTAAGTAGTAGATAGTAGGTATGTAACCTAAGTAGTATGTAATAAGTAGGATAGGTACAAATAGGTAGTAGGTAGGTAGGTTATAATTTAAGTAAGAGGTATTTTATTTTGTGGATATGTCATAATGTTTTATTTATTTATAGAATAATTAATTAATTCTGTTAAATAATTTATTTATTAAATGTACGCTAGGATATTAATCTATTATGTAGGCAAGATAGTAGATAGTAAGTACATAGCCTAGGTAGTATGTGATAAGTAGGATAAATTAGTAAGTAGTAGGTAGGTTAGGTGATTAATTTATTAAATTTAGGTTAGGTAATAGGTAATAGGTATGTAACCAAGGTAATATGTAGTAAATAGGATAGTTTGCAAATAGTTAATGAAAATAAAAAATATTTTATTGTGTGGACATATGATAATGTTTTTATATGGGACAAAAGATGTGATAACGTTGTAGTGATGTAGGGTTTAATTGTAATATTAAACTAAATCCTAACCACCCATCAATGGCACATTCGGTAGCATGTGACTATCTTGGATGTAGTCACAAATGTAATTGCAAATTGGGGTTCCACATCATATTAAAGATCATCCATGGCAATGGATGAAAATTTCTAGCATAATCATAAGGTTTGTAACTATACTTTAAACTTCATGGCCATGTCATGTCTTTTGCAACTAACTATTTTATGGCACTTGTCCAAAGCAACTAGGCTATTTTTAGTTGCATGTGTCCATTATAATTATAAATGAGTCACAAATTCAATCGTTGATTATCAAATTTCTTCTAGTGTTAGTAAAGCTTTCACAAGAGTAGTTCAACACACTTTTGTTAAAACACTAATTAAAATTGTTGCCAACATAACAACAACAAATAAAAAACAATCTTTTTCTTTCCAAGGAAAAGTTGAAGTTGTAATAAATAAGGAATTGATGGCAATCAACAAAGAAAATAAACATGTGGTAGTCCAAGACACAACACAAACCATAATGGAAGTGTCATTCTTTTGCTTTTATGAATGTCCTTGTGCTAATGAAGCAAGGTGTATGTATTTTAAAGTGGCTCATTTTATGAAAAAAACAAAAGTCTACAATGTAAATTTGTACATTTCCATTTTGCAATGTAATTTTCTTCAATATTTATAGTATCATGGGTTCCATGGTGGTAATTTCCATGCATCAAAAGCATTAAATTCCATACTATTAGGAGCCCACTTACATATTCCAAATATATACACCCCTAGGGGAAAAAAATGAAATTTGAGAAAAAAATATTATGTTAAGGACTTATGAAAATATGGCTCAATTTTGGCCATTTGAAAATTTTAATTAGAAAGACTATGATTTTTTAGGCAAAAATTCACATAAAAGTTTATTATATGATGTTACATCATATCTTTGAGTCATTACACATAATTTGGGATGGAATTCAATATGAAACCTTTCTATTTTCTAGCATTCTAGTTTATTAATCAATCAATATTTTTGTACTTCAAAAATCCATTATGAAAAGTGGGTGTACTTTTATTGAAAAATAATGACACAAATATTTTCATAATCAAGTTGTTAGTGTACAATCAATTTCAAATTCTCAATTTGATAAATTTTACTATTCATTAAAGGTGTCCAAAGAAACAACATTCTACAAAAATGGGCACTATGACTCCAAAAAATGAGCCATCTTAATGTGCATTCACCTAGCAGTCAATCATTTGTTTTGGTCCTTTATAAATCACCCACTTATGCATTTCCTTGGTTTAACATCATACTTTGTGTATCACTATTACTTATCACGTACCTTTCTTAGATCACTATAAATTTTTTGAAGAATGCAAATCTTTTATCATCTAGAGGATGGCATACCTTTTGTTTGGGTGACTTGACGAGCTCAAAAAATGACTCAAAAGCCTAGTGGAGGACCATTATAACAATTCAACACTTTCAACTTAGATTATAAACTTTAAAAAAATGGTTATCATGTTTTTTTTAGAAGGACAATGTTTTGCATCACATAAAGTTTCCAACTTGTAAGTATGACTAGTTTTCCTAACTTTTCTTGTAGAGCAAGGTACTTATATTATAAGCACTATAGATCTCCTCTAGGAGGTAAATACTTGTTTTGATCTTTGTATGAATGATTGTGATATGCAAAACCAAACCTTGAAACTTCTTTTCATTTATGATTATGGTTGCTATAGCACATAGTAATGACATTCTTCATTTTGCACTTTAAAATTCGCGAATTTACGTGGTAAAGCACCTTGTCAAAACATTCTTCTGCGCGAATGTTTACCAAATGTTCACTGGTTGATCTATAAAATTCTTTAAAATTCGTGCTTCTTTGGGCTTCCATAACATTCATGCACCAAGAATGTCATAACTATGCTATAGCATCAATTGTACCTCCAACATGCATAAGGTCACCTTCTTTGATGTAGAATCCTACACAATAGGCCCTAAGCAATGGTGTTCAAAGTTCTTGAATTAATTTCAACAACAATAACAAAAGCTACAACAATGCCAATAATAACAACTACTAACATATTTTCACCAACTCAAACACAATCTCTATCTAGTCATTATAATTAAGTTGCCATAGGTGATTCATATTTGTAAAAAAACTTCAATGTTCTTGTCATTTCTAATTGTCAATAAATGCAAGATGTGTGTTTCCATACATTAAAAGAAAAATGGTCTTATGCAACCAATTTTGGCAATTTAAAAAAATTATTTATAGTTTTGAAATGTTGTTTACAATTTATTTCTTAGTTGCAAAAATTTGTTGCAAATGATAGTTTTTCTTTTATTGGATACAATTTTCTTGTGCAATATGGGTGTTACAATAAAGGTTATAATAGGGGTTGATAATTGTTAACCTTGTATGGAACCATGAATCCTCAACATGCACCCCATGGTGACAACATCCTAGCTTTAGGCTTTAGGCTTTAATCTCTTTCATTTCTATAAGTTTTTTTCCACAATTTTCATCTTTTCTTCATTTGAAATTATTTAAATGAAGTATAATAATGAATCTCTATCCTTCATTGTCAGTCATGTTGCACAAAGATTTGAAGCTAAAATATGTATGTTAAAACAACAAAAGAAAGGTTGCCAGACTTGTAATACGAAAATGAGGCTAAAAGGTGCCAAGGGTTGAAATATTGCAAATGAAAGTTGAAGTTTAGGAACAAGAAATAACATGATGGGAATAAAAATGAACACAACTTGGTGATACATGTATGCATATTGTTACATGCATAACCAACACTATCATTTTTATAACCATATCTAGTACTTAATTTGTTGAATTTTATTTTCTCCACATTTATTATAGTTGAAAATTTCCCAATTTTGTTTTTTACTGCTGAAGTCAAAAAGTGGAAAAACAAAGTTTGAATGGAATGGTAAAAATACTACAATATTATCTCAATTGTTTATGTGTGTTAGATAAAGGTAGTGATGATTTTGCATGGATGAACATGTCTTAAGCACCTAGGTGGCCTAAGTTCCATGGGTTGCCTTCTTTTTTTGGGATTGTCCCTTGCAACTTCTATTCCATCTCTTCCTCCTTTTGTGTGTTCTAATCTACCATTTTTTCTTTCACCTCTATTCACTTGCACACCACTTTATTCACTTGTTGAATTCACTTTCTCTAACAAGTTCTATTTGGTGATGAACATGTGAGATTTGATTTGGTTACTTTGTTTGTCATTAAAGTAATAAACAAGCCACAAAATAAGCTGGTTTTCACCTCCATATAGTACTATTTTGTCTAATTAATTACCTATAAGTTACAGAGTGTAAGTCCCATGCCATGTTATGTGCCTTGTTGACATACTTTCCACCACATTGATTTGCTCTTGCACACCAACTTGCTCACACCACATTGACTTGTTAACATGTTGATGTTGTTTCAATTACTTGTTTCACTTGCAAGTTTCATGTCTATATTTTCACTTGCTTCTTTTCGGTTAACCCTTGTTCATTACTCATCTTGTTTCAAGTACACCTCCAAATTGGACCTTGCTTTTCCCTTTTTTGCTTGTCATCTTCCATGTACACAATGATATTACTATTGCTTAATATTATCACTATTGAAAGCCATGCTTGTTATTGATTGGGTTTTTTAATGTGAACTCACTCTTGTTCCCTCTCTAAGCCTTAAAATTATGTAATATCTTTTTGGTCATCTTTTTTGGTAAAAATTGACATTATATAAATATAAGCATAAAATAGCTTAACTTTTCATTTTATTTTTGTGTGTTGTAGATAAATTAACCTTTGCATTTCTTTCATGTGGCATTATATAGGATGCCTTTGAGCTTTGATTAACATTAGTATATAGATTGGTATAAGGGTAATTTGAAATTGGTATTACCTTAAGTCTCTACTAGCTATACTAATATTAAATTGGTTCAAGATTTAGGTTATAAAAAATTGGTTTAATATTTGATACCAATGTTCATATTAATATCGATATCAATTTATAATTTTCTATTTACCAAACCAACATTGGTTCAAACCTTCACACTTGCATTTGAAGTTGGTGGGTTAAGTAGGCTAAGTTTGGTTAAGTGGCCTAGGTTAGTCTAGCCTAGGTAACCTAATGAATTAACTATTAGTTAATTTGATTAACTATTAGGTGAATTAATTATTAGTGAATTCACTTGTCCATAAACATTAATCCTTCTTCATTTGGGGGTTGACCACTTTCACCATGATAAATTTGTCCAAGTTCATTCAAAATTGAATAAATTATGGATGCATTGTAATGATGCTATTATTAAGGAAAACATAAACGTGAAAAAAAAAATCCACTTGGGGAGTCCTTCCTAATATTAGGAAAGAGAAAAATAAAAATAATCTGAAAACTAGTTGAATTTTACATTTGTTACCCTTCAAACCTAGATATCAAATGCAAGTTGTTGAAAATGCGGCACAACAACCATGAGGCAAATGACCCTTGTTGTGCATCCATTGAAACAAAATATTTTGAAATCTGATAATAAAACTATGTTTCCATTATGTTATGTCATCAAACATTTGATGTTATGAACCGAACTAGTGTGAGGCAAGGCAAGGAAACATGGCTATAACCAAGTGGAGGATTACAAGACAAGACAAGACAAGATATGACAATACTAGAGAATTGAAAGCTTTATTGATCCATCAACTAGTGTTGGTCTGCTAGAGGGCTATCCCCCAGACCATCTCCTTTTATAACCTTGAGCCATCCCATCTTGAGATGCCGAGACGAGGTTGCACTGCTGCATGCTGCAACGTTGCCAAGTCTGCATTGTTACATGCTACAACGCTGCCAGGTTTGCACTGCTGCATGCTGCAACACTGAGACATGGCAGCACTACTAGTCCCTACTTTTGTGTTGCCATGATAGTATCCCTCCTCAAGCGACATCTTCCAGATGGAGCCGGTTTGTTAAGATACCGTTGGTGGAACCAATTAACTAAGTCTTGGGCATGAACTAGGTTTTCAGCAGGCTCCCAAGTAGCTTCAGAAGGAGGATAGCCTCGCCAAAAGACAAGGTACATGAGCTTTCCATGAATATTCTTGGAGTCCAGGACCTCCTGAACTTCAAACTCTTCTTGGCCTTCAATTTCGACTGGAGCTGGGGGTTCTCGATGGCTATCTGGGATCTGGTTTTCATGATTGGGCTCAAGCAAGGAGACATGGAAAACATTGTGGATTTTGAACTGGGGTGGAAGCTCCAACTAGCAAGCCATTAGACCAACAAGTTTGACAATTTTGAAAGGTCCAAGGCGCTTGAGATCCAACTTGGCACATGGGCGAGTGGTAGCAATGTTCTTTTTGAGAAGCCAGACCTTGTCTGCAACCTTGAAGTTTGGATGGTCCTTGCGTCGGCGGTCTGCTTGCTTCTTTTGCCACTCATGTGTCAGCTTAAGTTCTGCCATAAGGTTCTGTTGAACTTGTCCAAGCCTTGTGACCCTTTCTTCAGCCGAGGGGTTTACCGAGTCCCCAGGAATTTCAAGGCTGAACCTAGGATGAAAGTCATAATTGGCAAAGAACAAACTGATACCCGTTGATGCATGCATTATGTTGTTATAAGCAAATTCTGCTTGAGATAGTAAGGCCAGCTAGTCATCCTATTGGTAGTTCACAGTGCAGTGAAGGTATTGCTCGAGTGTCTGGTTTGTCTATTCGGTTTGTCCATCTGTCTCGGGGTGGAAAGCTGAGGATAGCCGAATGTCAACTCCAAGGAACTCGAATAAGCGCCGCCAAAACTTGGATGCAAACTGAGGACCTCTGTCGGACACAATTTCCTCGGGGAGTCCATGTAGTCGGACAACCCCGTCCAGAAATGACTGAGCTGTCTTTTCTGCCATGATTGACTTATAACAAGGGGTGAAATGGGCCATTTTGGTGAGATGATCGACCACAACCGGTATTGAATTCTTGGCTTTGACAGTAGGGAGGTCTGTGATGAAGTCCATTGCAATAGATCCCCAAGGTTGGCTAGGAATCGGTAGGGGCCGTAGGAGTCCAAACGGGCAATGCCTGGGAGCCTTGGATCGAGCACATATATCACAAGACTTGACATATTCTCATTGCAGCTTGTTCATCTTGGGCCACCAATAATTCTTTGACACTAGTTAGTGAGTCCGTGCCATTCCGAAGTGATCGGCCAGGGTGTTGTCGTGGCATTCTCTCAGGATCTTTAGATGTATAGGTCCTTCAGGTACATAAATCAGGTTATTTCGAGGATGAAGTCCGTCTTGCTGCTCAAATTGATCCAGATCATCACGATTTGGGTTCCTTGGTCATTCCTGAAGTTCTTTCTTGATGTTGGTAGCCCAAGTGTCTTCCTTAGTTGCCATCTTGATGTTCTTGACAAGGTATGAAACTGGGAGGGTGCTGATTGTTGCTGCAACTCGAAATTGCTCGAGCTTGAATAAAATTTAGGTCTGTTGGCCATAGGCCTCATCCCCCACTCGAAGTTCACATTCTGAACAGCGAGATAGCGTGTCAGCTTGCCCTTGCTGGGTGTCGGAATGATACTGAATCTTAAAGCCGAAATCAGCTAGGAAGATAAACCAGCGTGCCTGGCGACGATTCAAGGTCCGAGTAGTTGTGAAATAGAGGAGATTCTTGTGATATGTTAGAACTTGGACTCAATGTTGAGCTCTGGCAAGATACGGTTTCCACTGCTCGAATGCCGTGATGATTGCCAGGAGTTCCTTATTGTAGACCTGATAGTTGATTTCGGCACTTGTTAGCTTCCGTGAATAAAAAGCAACTGGATGTAGCAACCCATCTATTCCATATTGAGATAGGATAGCTCCCAAGGCAAAATCTGAAACGTCCGTTTCCACAATGAATGGCTTGGCAACGTCGGGATGTATCAAAATTGGTGCAGAGGTGAATGCCATCTTGAGAGTATCAAAAGCAGCCTGGGCAGTTGGATTCCACGAGAAGTGCTTGTCCTTGCAAGTCAGGGTTGTTAACGGTGTTGTGATCTTGGAGTAGCCTTTGATAAACCGACGATAGAAGTTGGCAAACCCCAAGAAGCGTTGAACGTCCTTGACCGACGATGGAGTAGCCCAACACTGGATGGTCTCGACCTTTGACTTGTCCATGAAAATGCCATTTGGAGAGATCACGTAGCCAAGAAACACCACTGAAGATTTGTCGAATTCACATTTTTCCAGCTTGGCGTATAAGCCATGCTCTCGGAGCGTCGCAAACACCAATCGTACATGTTTGTCATGGTTTTCCTGGTTCTTGGAAAAGATTAAAATGTCATCCAAATAGACCACGACAAATTTGTCCATATACTCCCGGAAGATATCATTCATCAGATGCTGAAAGATTGCGGGTGCGTTAGTGAGGCCAAAGGGCATGACTGTGTATTCGAAGTGGCCATAGCGTGTGCGGAAGGCTGTCTTCCACTCATCACCAGGGCAAATCATGAGCAAGTTGTAGGCTCCACGAAGGTCAAGCTTGGTGAAGATCTTCCCGGTACGTAGCCGATCCAGGAGGCTTGAAATCAAGGGCAAGGGATATCGATTCTTTTTGGTTATCTTGTTGAGTCCACGATAATCCACACAAAGTCGAAGAGAACCATCCTTCTTCTTGACAAACAGAATTGGGGCGCCGGCTGGAGACTTGGAATGTTGGACGAACCCCTTGGCAAGGTTTTCAGTAAGGTAATCATGTAAGGCTTGGAGTTTCGGTTCTGATAGGCCATAGATAGGACCAAAGGGTGGTGAGTGTCCTTCCTCTAGATCAATCGGGCAGTCATATGGACTATGTTCGAGAGCTGAACAGCCTTATTCTTTTAAAAAACATCAAAAAAGTCCTTGTATTTCTCGGGAAGTTTAGCAAGCTTTGGTTCTGATTGGGGGTTTTTGTTATTGGCTGGGTTGACATGGATGGCGAAGACTTGAAGATTCCTAGCAGCCCGATAGAAAGGTACAGCTCCATCAACGAAGATCCGGACAGGGTTGATTTTCTAGGCAGGATTTCTAACAAGATTCTTGACAGGACAAGGTTTAGTTCTGGCCACCGGGGGGTTCTTGACTACAGGACTTGACATAACAGACTTGACAAGACTGGAATTGGCTCCGACCTCTTTGGGTTCTTGACCACAGGGTTCTTGGCAGGACTTGACAAAGTGTTTTTCTGAGCTTGGAGTTCTTGAGAGGTGCACCGTTGTGTGCTGAAGGTGAGGGTTTTAGATCGCCAATCGATGATAGGGTTGTGCGCTTTTAGCCAAGGCAAACCAAGGATGACGGGATGGTGAGGGGTGGAGATGATGTTGAGAACAATCTTTTACGCGTGCTTGCCGATACAAAGTTCTAGAGGGGTTGTCTCATGTGTGATTGCACCAGAAGCAATGGTTCTCCCATAAATAACCTCTCCCTGGACAGGGGTTGACTCTTTGACCACAGGGATGTTGTGTTAGGCGACAAATGTTTGGTCGATGAAAGAAGAGGTGGCGCCGGAGTCCACCAATGCTGACACTTGTGATATTTCTTCTGGAATACGAATGATGTCCACATGCTGAATGAAGCTGGGAGTAGGACCAATAGCTGAACATGAACCTTTGCAAAGGTGGTGCTGGGTGAGATCCAGTCGCACGGCTCCTACTATGATTGGATGTTCTTGTTTTCCAATTCTTGGGGAATTTCCATAGCTTGCACTTGAAGTTTGATAAGCTTTTGAGGGCACTGGCGAGTTATGTGCCCTGGGTTGCCACAGTAAAGGCATAGGTTGTTTGTCCTTCGGCGAAGTTTCTCGGCCTCTGTCACAGGTTTGAACTTAGCTGCGTTGATCTGCATCGGGGCAGGTCCAAAAGAGGCAGGTCGGGCAACTGGTGTTGTTTAGGGAACTAAGGGAAGCGTATTAGGACGACTGTTCCAAAGTTGGGCGTTGGAGGTGACTTTCTTTTCCTGGCAACGTTCGAACAGACGATTATCGCACCGAATTGCTTGAGTGATGGCTTCATTGAAGGAAGAAGGGTTTGCAAGTGTCAGCAAAAGATCTTGAACATCATCACGAAGCCCACAGTGAAACTGATCAATCAAGGTAGCTTCTCCCTAGGTGACGTCGCAAGCAAGCTGCCTGAATTTTGAGGCGTAGACAATGGCTGAACGTGTCCCTTGCTGGAGCCGACACAACTTGTTGGCTGAAGTACTGGCCTTGTCATTGTCCCCAAACACTGTTTGAAATTCCGCCATAAAGGCGTTGAAATCTTGTAGGAGAGGGGATGATATTTCCAGGATGGGAGCAAACCATGTTGCAGCTGTCCCAGTGAGTAGGGTTCCAACGAATCCTACACGAGTGGTGTCATTTAAATAAGGACGGGGGTGTAATTGCATTATCAGTACGCCTGGCTGACAAAGCCTCGAAATTTGGGGCGCGTTCCATCAAACTTTTCTGGTAGGCTGATCTTGGGCTCTGGGGCGACCATTACAAGGGCAGCGGGTACTGGGGCAGGAGGTTGTGGCTGATCCTGCATGCAGGCCACTGAGTCTCTAAACGCGGCATTTTCTTGTTGAAGAGTTGGGTGGGCTATCCCCAAGACCATCTCCTTTTATAACCCTGAACCATCCCATCTTGAGATGTCGAGACGTGGTTGCACTGCTGCATGCTGCAACGCTGCCAAGTCTGCTTTGTTGCATGCTACAACGCTGCCAGGTCTACATTGTTGCATGCTACAACACTGCCAGGTCTGCACTGCTCCATGCTGCAATACTGAGACATTGCAGCACTACTAGTCCTTACTTTTGTGTTGTCATGACATTTGAAATGTGTTTTTCTGTATATATATAAATCATAATTCTATTCTGTGACTTGGTAATGAGTGACCTTAATTATTTCCTAATGCATATTATGCTTGGATTTTTCAATTTCAATCCATAAATGTAAAAAACTGATAGTTTTTACCAAATGTGATAAGTACATAGTTTTTGCAAAGTATGTTGAAAGTTTTTTTTGAAAAACATTAATGTACATAATCTTAAACTTTTAAAATTTAAAGATTTGAAATATTGTTGAGCTTATTTCTTATTGCATGTTTAATTTTTGCACATTAAGACAAAAATTTTGAAATACTTTAGTACGTTTGGACCTTTATTCTTATATACTAGTTGTAACATTTAGTTTTTTTTGTAAAAGGAATATTCAAAGCTATAAGGTGCCCTCCAAGCATAGTAGGAAATTTCTAGAACCACTTTACAAATTGTTAAAGTCAAGATTCATTTTTTTGTATAGATAACATTCGAAATTGGTAATAGGAATTCTCTAGCATGCATACTGCCAACATGAGCATCCATGTTGATATGTGAAATTTCAAATGGGTGAAGGAGAACTATCACATACACTAGTACCAACAATACAAAATAATAATCAATAGATGAGTTCCAAAAATCATTCATTCTCCTTCCCTAAACTCCTTTTCATTGTACCACTTGTAGGGATGTGTCCTTAGTTCACTAGGAATTTCATTAGTCATTTAGTTCTAATCATTATAGGTTTTTATGATGTTTTTCCTATTTTACTTTTAGTCTTTAAATCTAGATAGTTAGTTCAATAAAATATATATATTATTAGTGCATTGACTAATACATAAAGGCATATGAAACAAAACACCATTAATGGTAATAAGTTGTTTAGGATTTGGATTTGTTGTTACAAAACTTTTGTGAAGCACATCCAAATCAAATAGAAGTTAGGATTATAACATTGTTTCTTTTGTTATCCTTTTACCATGTGGCAAATGAACCTTGCAATCCAAATTAAAGGGCAAGGATTCCTTTTGAAAACACTCTAGAAGCTTCCTGGTTTAGGGCACATGGAGCCCTTCAACCCATGAATGCTAGGCATAATCATGAACATAGAAACAAGTTAACACCCATTGTGCCAAAACATATCAAAATTTAAAAACTTGGGTTTTCATGTCAAGCAAATGTTTAAAATATGAGTTTGAACTTAAACATGATGTTCACATTAGAAATGTTGTGCTTCTCCTTATTAAAATGTAATATTTTGACATGATGCCCTAATTTGTTTTCTATGCCTATTTACTTGATTCAAGACCTTGACCTATTTTTCTATGCATGCATTTGTGGGAGTTGGTACGGAAGAGCATGTGAACTTGGTGTAAAATTAAAAAGAACTATGAATGTTGTTTTAGTAAAAATAATTTTGTAACAAGGGTGTTGCATGAAGGTAATGACCACAAAAGAAAAGAAATAAAAACTTTTATTCGTGGAAAATATAGTTTGGAAAACTTGAGCAATTAGGAAGGGGAAGATCCATTTATTGCAAGGTTGTTCATGATTGAAATTATAATATCAATTAAATTAATAACTAGGCATATACCTACCATATACCAACCCAAAATCAATATTGAAATTAATATTAATACCAAATTGATATTAATTATTTTTTAGAGTGTCAATACTAATTAGTATCAAAAAAGTTGTATATGAAAACAACATTGGGTTGAACCCCTAACCTCCCTTCACCTCCATGCTTAAGTAGAAAGTCTTTAACCATTGGCACTAGAAGGAAAACCCCCTTTTTAAAACCAAGCAACTTTCAACCACACATTGTTACCAATTGGATTCCAACTACAATTTTTTTTTTAATTTTATCAAAAATGGGAACTATTAATTAAATAGAGCCACCAATTGGAATGGTCAGAGGTTGGAAATAGTTTTCAATTGAAGGACCACCTTCCCCAATTGAGGTGACATTGTCAACTTCCCAGGTTAGTTCTTAATCAAAAGGTTGATTTAATAATTAAATATCATTTTTTAAATTGGGAGATGTCACAATTGCACAAGTTGAACATGTGACTATCTGAGTTGAACATTGTTAATAGTTGGATCACATATTAGGATGATGGATGGATGAAATGTAAGGTTCATTTATGTTTCAAACTTGTTGATTTCTAGGGATTGCAAATAAAGTTACATGACCAATTTAAATCCCGTGAGGATCAATTGAACTACAAATACAAAATTGCTAGTTCCATGTCATGATGGTCACTTAATCATTAGCTACTTACATAATTTAAGGACACTCATGGTCAAACTCAAATGTGAGAATGTTTTCCAAGTGGGCAAGCATAATGAAATGGCAACATTTCAACCCTACACCTCCATGGAGCATTGGCCCTTTTAAATGTACCTCCATAATAGTTACATAATTATAACCATTGTTTATCTTAAGAACTATTTGTAATAGTAGGTCATATGGTTATATATGAAGTACCTATTAAATACTAGTAATTAGATACCTACTAACTATTTACCTAACTAGTAGTTAAACATTTAATTAATGTGTACTTAGAGTATTAGGAGCTAGGTCCTTTGTAAATAGTCAGTAAGTAGCTACTAACTAGGTAGGTACGCACTAAGGTTAATATTTAGTTAGTTATTAGGTACCTATCTCTAGGTACCTACTAGCTATTACCTAATAGGCATTTTCTAGCTATACTAATTATTAAACCTTTAGGTGACCTATGCTAGGAGGGTGAAAATCCTTTAAAGTGTACCACATAAGATGAAAAGGACCTAATTTTTATTGCAATCTCTTTTTACCCTATGTTTTGATCTCCATAAAAAATAATGAATCAAAAGTTATCAAATATTTCAAAAGTATTATAATTTAGACCATTGGGTGATGATTTGCTTGAATATTTAGAAACCATGAGAAATCGTATCTACTGAAACCACACTACCTTGCAACTAAAACTCAAAAAACAACTCGCATATAATTGTTATGCAACTATCCCTTGGGTATTACAACTATTATGCAACTATCCCCCTAAAAATATGGCGTATTAATAAATAAAGTGTCATGTCAAAAAATCAGTTAATTGTATTATAGTTGCAAGTGGGTTGAAAATGGGCTTTTTATATGGTAATTTATACACATCATACATACATATGTAGTCAACCATGTTTGACTTTTTGAAGAGTTGCATTGTAGTTACATGTGGTAACTATTTTAGAACTATTATAAATGTGTCACTAAAGCAACAAGTATGTTGCAACTAGTGTACAATGTACATACATGTGATTATACCATATGTCCACATCCCCACCACCCATTTATGGGATTCATTTGCAACAAGTTTTTGATTATGATTCCCATTGATATGATCAGTATGGCCACTAATGCGTCACTACTAAAGTACTACTATTCAACTATGTTATGACTATAAAACAACTACTTATAACTTAATAAGGATACATATTCATTAGTTATTTATATCTTCATCATATGTGTTTCATTTTGAGTGATTTAAAATGTTATGGGAGTGTTAACTCAAGTTCTAGAAATCGTATTTGAAGTGTAAAGGAAAATGAATAATGGAAAAATAACAAGAGAAAAAATATTTCCAACTTACAAAACACGTTTTTTTTCTTTCTTTGGACCCCTCTTACTTTCGAACTTCATAACTTTCTTATTTCTTATTCATTTTGAACAATTTAAAGTGTTATAGGATTACCACCTAAAGTTTTACAAATTATCTTTGAACTTTAAAAACAACCAAACAACATATAAGGAATTTTGTGGGTGTTCGGGAATTGGCCTTTGTAGCATTTGGTGGGTAATTTTTTGAGTTTTTGACCCTCTATTTTGAAGGGCCATAACTTTTTCAATTCTATTCCTTTTTTGACGATTTTTAATGCACTAGACATGCCAATAGGAGGGGTTCAAGTTTTGTTTAGATGCCAAAAACATTGGAGGCCCCCCTTGGATATGGCTTACCTTGAACACTTAAGTGTTATAGTTGTAACTCAATTGTAACTAATGAACAACTAAAAGATTTAACCTATATGTTTTGTCTTTGAATCCCATGTTACAAACTATAGAAAAAAGGCTTGTTCTTTTATGTTTTCACATTAAAATACATGTGCCATTTTGGGATGAGTTGAAAACATTTAACCTAAAAGCAAAACATAAAATAAAAAATGAAATTTCATGGCTATTCTTTAGTACACTTAGTCTTGTGCCTTTTTACCTACTTACTTACCTAGTTAAATAACTAGGTCCTAGGTGAATATGTTGGTTTTAAGACCTACCAACATACATACCTATGGTTATGTATGACCTACCTAACTATTAAATTTTAAAAATTCATTTTTAATTTTTTCCCAAAATATGCCATGTAGCAAATTTTTATTATGCCATGTGTCACAATTTCAAACTATCATTAATAATCATAATGGATGATGGACATCAATATTTTGAATTTTTTTAATGTCCAAAAATATTCATAATGCCATGTGTCATATTTTAATAGATGGACGACAATTACTGATGTTAGCATGACATCATGGGTGTAGTTATAATGGAATTGAATAATAGTTGAAAATGAGTTGTTTTGATTGAGTTGCATTATATATACAGTGAGTTGTAACTTTGCAACTCTTGCAACTTGTCCATTAAAATTCATAGTGTAAAAATATAATGAGTTGCAAGTGTTCGTTGTAACTCAAAAATTGAATTGCAAGGCTAGTTGCAAAACACCCCTTTTTCTCATAGTGAAAAAATATTATCCCACATAGGTTTTTGTGTGATTTTTCATACAAGATACCATATAATGCAATGTTAGGCATTTTTTAATGAAAATTTAAAATTGCAATAACATAATATGCAATAAACACATAAAAAAAAGTTGAGACATATCCATTATAAATATAAGTGGTATTTTGGTAATATTGTAAAAACACCAAATTTGTGTCTTGCAAAATAAATACTTCATAAATGTACACAAAAGTTATGTTCATGATTATTTTCTTGAAAATAAATTGGTGTATTTTCATCAATATCCACTAGATGCATCCTTTTACCAACTTTTAAGCCCATCCATTAATAATGACTATGTAAATCTGTGTATTTGAAATCGTTTTGCAACTGTTGAAAATTGTCCACATAGGAAACTACCTTATTTTATTAAAAAATGATTTGAAACTAATTTTGAAGGTGTCAACAAGGAGGTATACTAATGTCACCTATATTTTATGTTTGAAATTAATCCTTTTAAAGTTGTAATCATATGGTTTATAAAAAGGTCCCACATTTTTTAAATACCCATAAACAATGGCTTATTTTCACAAAATACCAATAATTTTCATATAGTGGGTACATTAATGTCACATGTCATATAGTTTAAATGTTTGAAGATCTTGACACATAGAAAATTGTGCAGTTTATATGTTTAAATGGGAAGGTTGGTGGAAATGCGTAATTTTTTTTTGGCATTTGATTTATTTAAAGACTAAAAATACTTATAAAATGTTGGACACTAAGCAAACCATGACTGCATTACAATTTTAAATTCCATCATAATCATCCATAAATGTGTATTTATATGGTAAAATGGAGTAAGTAAAAATTACAAAAAAAGGTGATGATGTGACAAGATTTTGATACACCTTAAAGAATTTGGGCACATAAATTAGATAAATATTAAGTGTTCTAAGCATAGATGCCACCTTATTTAGCTTTAAAGCCAACCTAGTTGCCACATTCGTTACATTAGTTAGGAGGCTAATAGGCATTCAATTTTTAGGCTAATTATGTTAGGGTGTAGATAGTTACTACTAAGTGGTCTAGGCCTATGTGCCACCTTGTTTAGATTTAGCCCAACCTAGGTGCCACATATGCTACACTATCTAGTAGGTTAGGTTAATTAATAAATAATAAACTATGTTAATTAATAGTAAGTTAGGTTACATAAGTAGACTTTAGGTATTAGTGAAATAAGTAGGTAGCTAGGTAGTTGTTAATAGGTAGTTGTGGCTAAATTGTAACTAGGTTATAACTAGTTATATTGAACTTGGTTACAACTACATTACATACAACTATCTAACTTATAACTTGGATATAATTAAATATATTGCAATTAAGTTGCAACTAAAATGTTTATCCCATATTGTTTGCTTTCCATGATAAGTTTTTAGAATATATAGAAAGGTGAATAAAAAATGTCAAAGAAACCAAAAAAGACTTTAAAGTGGAATAACCATTTGGGATGAGCTAATTATAAAAACTTGATATGAAATTAGATTTTACTAACTAGGTGGCACTTAGCCTAGGTTAGTGTTTTGCCTAGGTGGCATAAATCTATGTTTAACCTAGGTTTGGGTTAGCTTAGTTCTAAACATGGCTTAAGATTCGGCCTATCTTAAATTCAAACTTAATCTAGGTTAGGTATAGGTATAAACCTAGTTTAAATTATTATAACCCTATGTGGGCCATGTGTCAACAAATTACTAATTAAACTATTTTCCTTTAGTAATATAATCAAAATTACAATTCAATTGGCCTAGTTGGAATACATTGTATAATTGACATTTCAACTAAAATTTTGATGACATCATGATTTGTTAGCAAATGAAGTTCATCTAATGGGAAATTATAGTAAAAAAAGCCCTTGGATATAATGGCGGAAGTCATTTCCAACTAAAATGGTCAAATTTCACTTTCAATTATTTGGTTATATTCAATTTATACTTGTTGAATTTTATAATCAATAGTTGGAAAATAGTTGAAAAAAATATTTTGCAGTTAGAAAGGTCATTTTCAACTATAATTATAGTTAAGCCCAAGTTGAAAAAAACATAGTTGGAAAAGGGGGATTTTCTTTTAGTGCGAATTATATTTAAATAAGTGAAATTATTTGTCATCACAATATTATTATGCAAATTTTTTTCCTAACCTTCCTAGGTATTTACTGTAGGTTTTTTTTCTACATGTTATTTTGTTACCCTATTCTACATATTTACAAGCTTAGGATATTAATAGGCTACCCTAGGCTATTTTTAAGCTAGTGTAGACTACCATAGCACTAGAAAAAATCTTCTCCATTTTAACCTCATGTTTATGACTACAATGTAATTGGTGTCCAAATTGACAAATTTTGTGACTACTGTAACTATGTTAATCCTATGTGTCATTATAATCACAATTGTTTGTAGTCACAAATGTAACTTAAAATTAAGCAAATTTTTTAAAAATCAAAATTGCAATTACCATTTGTGACTATTGTTTACTTAAATGGAAAAATTATACCTACCTATCACCTACCTATGTTTACATTTAACCTAAGCTACATACTTACCTACCTACTTATGCTTGTTTAACCCAAATTACATATTAACATATCTAACCTAATTTACATTTACCAACTTATTTAATCTAAGTTTTTTACCTACCCATGCTTATATAACTTGAATTACATGCTTACTATCACAAACTTGCCCCCTCTATGTATTTGTGCTTTTACAACATTTTAATAATGTGTTCTTGAGATTAAATGTTTACAAAATGTTGATACAATCATATCAATCATTGATATGATGTTGTGATGGAATTGTAATACATTGTGATGATTGATCATTATATTACAATGCACTTGCAATATCATATCAATGATCAATCAACACTTCGTTAGCACATAATTTATTATAAAACTAATTAATTACATTTTTTACTAAAAAACTAATATATGAGGCCTTATATTTTTACTCGTGTATTACATAAATTCAAAGGAGAATGTCCCTCTATTAGTCTTCACAATGGGAAAATACCTGTGCAAAACACAATTTTCTAAAGTAGAATAAAACAATTTTCTAAATTGTAAAATCAACACACTTTTATAATTCCCTTCTTCTGTCACACACTCTTCTTTTCCATTGTCCTAATTCAAAAAAATTACTAGTTGATTTCAAGTCGATTTCCAAATCATTTGGATCTAGAGCTTCTTAAAAGATCCCAATCAACTTGGGCATATGCAATTTTTGATTAAAAACCCAACAATATACAATAGCTAAAACAAAACTCCCACAACTCAAGAAAACTTTGCGTTGTAAATGAACTATTTGG
Source organism: Sphagnum tenellum (assembly GCA_963921925.1). Lineage (NCBI taxonomy): Eukaryota > Viridiplantae > Streptophyta > Sphagnopsida > Sphagnales > Sphagnaceae > Sphagnum > Sphagnum tenellum. Next base: position 5,031,881 of record OY998154.1, read on the forward strand.
GCAAAAAGAAGTTAATTAGGACAATATGATTGAAAGAAGATTCTAACCTTAGGTCAAAATGCCAAAACATGTTTTGTCTTCAAATTAAGCTTTAAAAAAAACCCCTATACATGCTTTCAAAGTCCTAATGTCCGTAGGCCCTCATGTCTTAAGGGTTCAAACCATTATGTTTATGCCTTTAAGCTTATTGTCATGTTTGAGGCCCTTCATCATGCATGTTTTAGGCTTCTAAATTCATTGAATCCTAACTTTTCAAGTCTTCATGTCTTAGACCTTCAATCATTGGGAAAGAAACATCATGTGTTAAATGTACAAACAATTTTTTTGGAAAAATAAATGCACAAGAGTTGCCATATTTTGAGGGCATAGTTATGACATTCTTGGTGCGGGAATGTTATGGAAGCCCAAAGAAGCACAAATTTTAAAGAATTTTATAGATCAACCAGTGAACATTTGGTAAACATTCGTGCCGAAGAATGTTTTGACAAGGTGCTTTACCACGTAAATTCGCGAATTTTAAAGTGCAAAATGAAGAATGTCATTACTATGTTCAAGGGGGGAAAAAGTCAAAAGTTACCACATTTAAACAATGATTTCCTAGGGGTTGTTATGATAAAGTAAGAACCACCTTAGATGAGGGTTTAGGGTCCAAAATTATAGGGACCAATTTGAAGCAAATTAGAGCAAATTGGACCTTTGAATTGGACTATTCTTCACATTAAGAAAACACATTTTCATAACGTACAATGAGTGTGTGTAAAAACGTAAGGTCTAATTTGAAGGTCCAATGTGAAATTCACATGTGAGAGGATTAAGTTGTCGTTTTTTTTTATTTCTTTGTCTCTTTTCATTTTTTTCATGTTCTTTTCTTTACACTTCTAGAAAATGCATCATAGTTCATTTTAGGTTTCATTAGAGTTTGAAGGAATTTGGACACTTTTACCTATTGAAATTGTTTAACCCCCTAGTGAATGGGGACTAATTGCTACGGACAATGACTTGTTACTCTCAAGTGAAATACAAATTTACGAAACCATTCACGTGCTAGTTAATTAACTAACCAATATGGAAATCAATTAAATTTTAATTATTTAATATATAATATTATTGATAATTTCATGATTGTTAAAACCTATTATTTATTGACACATGTCACTACTTACACTAGGTTAAAAACCTAGGCACCTATTTTAAAAGTTTGATTGGAGAATATTCAATCAACATAACATTGTTGACCACACATAATACCACCCATGAGGTTTGAACCCTTGACCTTTGGATTGGAGGCAAACACCCTTGCCATCAAGCCACCTCACTTGTTGTGATAATACTTCATTTTAAACATTACAAAAACATAAACTTTGAAAATTCATATCTTATTGAGATTTTGTTCAAATGAAATAATTCAAGTTTACTTTTTTAAAAAAATTCAATAATGTACATAATTATATTTATCTCCTTTTGAAAGTTTAAAATCATTTGAACAATTTTTTTTGAATATCATTATTCAATAACATTTCAATGACCATTCATTTGAAAAACAAAAGTTTAATAAATGGATATTTTTATGTTAATATAATAATATTACCTATGTTAAGTTACTTTCAATTATTATATGGCTATTTTTATTAATTTAAATTATTTCACCCTACATTACTTATGGATATTTATGGTTATTTTCAATTATTTATGGTTATTTTTGGTTATTTCAGCTTAGGCTACTTTTGGTTATTATAAATTACTTTTGGCCATTGAATGCTATTTCACCTTATGTTATTATTGGTAATTTTAGGTTATTATAGGTTATTTCACCTCATATTATTTTTGTCTATTACAAATTAGTTCACCTTAGATTATTTTTGGCAATCCTAAGTAATTCCAATACATGGTTCTTAGTTAGTTTTTTATTAATGCTATTGGTGGTTATTAATGGTTATTGGTACCTATCTATTTGTGGCTATTAATGTTTTTTAGTGGTTATTCTATTAATAGTTATTGGTGATTATTCTATTAATGGCCATTAGTAATTATTCTATTGGTGGCTATTGGTGTTTATTCTATCAGTGGTTACTCTGTTGGTGGTTGTTCTATTGGTGGTTATTATTTAGGTGGTTATTGGTGGCTATTCTATTAATGGCTATTGGTGGTTATTGTATTAATGGCTATTGGTGGTTATTGTATTAATGACTATTGGTGGTTATTCTATTAATGGCTATTGATGGTTATTTTATTAATGGCTATTGGTGGCTATTCTATTGATGGTTACTTTATTAATGATTATTGATGGATATCCTATTTGTGGATATTGGTGCTTATTAATGGTTATTATATTAATGATTATTGGTAGCTATTCTATTGGTGGATATTGGTGATTATTAATTTGTATTATATCAATGGCCATTGGTGGTTATTGGTAGTTATTTTAGTAATGGTTATTGGTGATTATTTTGTTGTAAGCCATTTGTGATTATTGGTGGCTATTCTATTAATGGTTATTAATGATTATTATATTGTAAGTTATTGTTAGTATTTATATGTTATATTATAACTATTGGTGATTATTATATTATAAATTATTGTTTGATATTTTATGTTATAATATCATAGGTTATTGGTAATTATTATATTGTAGGGTATTTAAAATTATTTTTCATAAGTTATTATTTTATATTCTAAGTTATTTTTACCTTAGGTCATTATATTTTGTTTTAGATCATTTTAAGTTATTATACTTAGGATAAAATAATTTATAATAACATAAAATATAAGTTAGAATAACTAAAATAACTTAAAATAATATAAGGTATATCATAAAGTAGCATAGATAGAATATTAAAAAAAACAAAGAAATAAACCTATTTATTATAATAAATTGTAATAACAAATTATGTTAACTAGTAATGAAACATGATGTCTATATAATGATATCATAGTGAAATAACTTTCACCAGGGTGAAATCAATAAAATGCAATGAAGTTATTTCACTTTTAAATTCCCATAGTGATTTGAGCTAGTAAATTGCACCCCATTTTGGTAGTAGTGTTGTTTTTTGTTTCCTCTTTGTTTTTTTTGTGCTTTTTACTACAAAAACACAATGAATGAACTAAAACACAATATATAAGTCTTAGTGTTGGCCATTCATCAAGTCATTGCACAAGTGGTTTCATTGTAATGAGTAGCTATTACACAACATTAAAAAATGATGAGTGTGTTGCTATTTTTTTCAAAGTTTGTGGACATGCCACAAAGAATTTGAAGCATATGGAGGTATGAGAAGGCAATTGGATATATGAAGAATAAGCTTTTTGGGAGTTTTTCGAAAAATACGAGGTTAAGCTTTGACACATTTCATGTTTTGATAGGGTTGTAGGTCCAAGTTTTGAATGAAAAAATACAAACATGAAAGAATACTTCCTTCTGGAAGTTAGAGTAGCAATGGCTTTTACAAGATTGGGTAATAAAAATTCATTACAAATGTGTGGAGAGGTCTATGACATTACATAAAGTACAACATTCATTATAGTGAAAGAATTTTGTGTAACAATTAGAAAGCACTTACAACGATCAGTGATATTTAAATTGGCTAAAAACAAAATCAAAGAAATTACCATTGGTTTTGAATATTTACATGGAATTCTTACATCCTAGGTGCCATAGATGTTAATCATGTTCCAATTATTGCACTAAGGTAGATCCCAAATCATATTAGTTTCAGAAAGGTTTTTACTCCATATTGATTCAAGGAGTTGTAAATGCAAAATGTAGTTTCTAAGATTATGATTATGGGTGGGTAGGTAGGATTCATGATTGGGTTCTTTTCCACAAAACATAGTTAGAAAATTGAGTGATGAAAAACACATTTTTACCTTATAAGTTGATAAGAGATGTTATTTATCCAATGTGACCATGGTTCTACTCTCCATCCAAAGGTGAACAAGGTGGGCTACCATGATATAAAGCACATTGGAATTTTATCCAATCAAATACAAAGATGTTAGTTGAAAGAGGTTTTGGAATGTTGAAAGGAATGTTTAGAATTTTATTCAAAAAAGTAGACATTCCATTTTGCCAAATGCTAGACATGGTGACAACTTGCATAATATGTGCATTGCCACTTCGAATGGCTTTGATATGGATTGGGTTTTGGAGGCTCAAAGAGAAGCACATGCAAAAGAAGATTCAACATTTAGCAACATCAAAGGAGCTGATTTGTTCAAAGTGGTTGAAGAAACAATCAAACAAATGAAAAACCTACAAAATCAAGGGATAATGGATGATGGTAGGATTAACATGGAGGACATAAAACATCAAAATGAAGATGAAGATGTGACAACCATTGATAAGAATCCTAGTAAGAAAGCAAAGTAAAAAAGGATCAAGAAAATGTCGATGGAGGCTATCGCAATTCATGAAATTTAACAAAAAGCTTTTTTGAAGTTCATTTGAAATAAATGGCAATCTTGCATTCCCAGATACATTAGATTCCGGGTAGGATTTTGGTGAATGATTCAAACCTCATATGTTATGTAACCTATAGCCTATCTATGAAATGTCCAATTTGGACATCATTATTGTTTAGTAAAGCATTGGTTTCTGCATATTGTTGTAACATTATTGTGTTATTTTCAACCATGGTTGAAAAATGTTTAACGACATTGATTTTCTGTTTTGTTTTTTTTTTTGTTTTGTAACCTCATTTGGAGTGATTGGTATATCTAAGGGCTTTTTACTAACATCATCCTTCGAATCACTATCAAGATCTATTTGAAATTTTGGATTGCCCACAATTTTATCAATTTCATTTGCAAAAACACTCGCATGTTTCATCACATTTCCATTTCAATGCCACCAAATATCCAATGCATCATAGAAAGGACATTCATGACGATCATTATCTAAAATCCCATTTGCAATTTTGTCATATTTGTATTGCTTGTAAATTGCATTGAATTTCCACTTGCTAGCAATTGGAATCCTTGAAAAACTAAAAAAGTGTAGATAACATTCGAGTGTACAATTTGATCAATGTATCCACCTTTGAAAGGAAAAAAAAAATTTCAACCTTCTCAACCTTCTCAACCTTCACACATTCCTCATCTTTTTCTTTCATTGTAATTATAGCCACCTTTTTTTTTGTTATTCTCTTTTTGGGAGTGGAGTTGGTTTAGGGATTTTTTTGTGAATCCAAATTTCCTTCCATTTGTGAAGATGAGTGTTTCAACCCTCCATGATCAAAATTTTTTGTCTTCAAGTTTGAAACACCTTCATTTTGAGCATTTCCAAAAACTAAAAATGCATTCCTTCGAACAACAACCTTGTGTAGATTTACAAAACCAATTACGTCAACACTAGATGTGTTCAAAAATGGAATGGTGGGTGTGCATTCAACAATGTCCTCCTCCATCCATGAAATGTCTTCCATTTTTGCACAATCTCAACTTCAAGAACAAGTGAAAAAAGAACCTTGAAAAACAATGAAAACAATGAAAAACAGTGAAAAAAATTGAAGAGACAACCTTGGACCCTAACTTACATCTTGGTTCTCTAAACCATGAGCTCTCCTTTGAGATCCATTTTTTGGTCCAAACCAATTGAATTTCCCCCCAAAAGGGTGCCATGTAGATGCCACCTCAATTTTGCTTCAATTGGTCTTGGATCCCCATCTAAAGGCCTTGAGCCAATTTATGGCTCTCGACCAATAAGAATGCCCTGTTTTCTTAAACCTTGGACCCTTGTCTAAAGTGACCCTTAGATTCTATTTTTATTACTTTCTTGATTGACCTCTAGCCAAATTTGGCTCATTCATCTAATTTGACTCACCATGAGTCCACACTTGACAAAATTGAAAACAAAATCTTACCTATGACTTCCAGTGCTTGTTTAAGACTTTATTATATGTATATCTTAATGCTCAACTTTAAAATAAATGCATATGTCTCGGTCACAAAACCCTAGTCTGCCTTTTTAACCTTGTTTGTACACTGACAGGGGTTATTGTATTAGTTTATTATATAGAGATGATGTTGAATAGGCTTGTGTGTAAGTGTGAGAAAAAATGTTATGGCCAATGAAGTTGCTGTGTTTGGTGGTCTGAAATTTTTTTATAGTTATCTCGCGTAAACTAATAGTTAAATTGTGTAATAGGGTTTGTTAGGTTTGGGAAAATGTTACAGGACCAATGGAAATGGTAGGGAGGGATCACTATTTTCAATAGTCAGCATAGTAGGGTTGTGTGTAGGCTTAAAGAGATATTTTTCAGCCCCATGGGATTTGCTAGATTTGGTGGTTTGAATTTGTGTTTTCAACTCATCTTGAGTGAAGGAATAGAACAATTTGCAATGACTATATACGGACAGGGTTCATTCACATGACTTGTGCACTTTGTTTTACACTATCTGAAAAGGAAGCCAAGTGTTTGGCTTCAGGGGAAAGGACGGGACCACATAACACCACTTCAGGCAGCTGGGGCCTGCTTTCCTCTTTAAGCAACCAAAGGCCAACATAGTGTGGGTATGTCTGGTGACCAGGAGGATAAGTTGATCTAAAATTGGCAAACTGTCATGCCAAAACAACGGTATATTCCTGAGGACCATCAAATTGCACAAAAGGCTCCCCCTTTAGGGAGGGGAGATGGGGTGGGGAAGCAATTTCTCCACCAGACTTGTACTAGCACAGGCATCTTTCCTGGGGACTCACAGAGCACGAGACCCAAAACTGGCCTCAACTCTCTAGCTGGGGCTTGGCCTTTGTATTGGGTCTCATGTTGGAAGTCCCTAGGGAAGATGCCTTCCCTCAGAACCTCTTCACACCCCTGGCTCATGAACTGTGAAAAGACCAAGGATAGGGTGTTCCCCACCACCACACTTTTATTTTGGGGTGGCTTATTGAGGTTATTTTTTCTTATGTGGTTTAGGTTCACGACTGCATCAAGGCACTGCAGACAGTCTGCGGATTACAACGGATTGCTTGCTTTTGGCAGCCACATGTGGCTCTGTAGGAAAAGAAGGTCTGTTTCCCAGGCCCCCTCATGAAATGGGGGCCTGGGAAATCTTTGGACCATACACTTTTTCGAACAAAATATTACTTACATGCTTCAAAATCTGCAACAAGTGTAAAGAAGTATGACACTAATATTTGGATTGCAATACCAGTTCCAATGAAAGGCTGGTTGCAAGGTCTGGTTCTGAGTTTTAGTTCTACTAGGGTAAACTGGCCAGTGACTGAACACTTACACACGCTCAGGGCAGGCCAGATCCAAGAGGAGAGCTCTGTTGTTTCTGATGTCTTGGCAAAACTTGAACTCTTCTTATTGACACATCTGACACACTACAAATTGTAAAAAATGGAATAGAATTGAGAAAGTTACGTTCCCCCCAAAATAGGGAGGGGGGGGGGTCGAGAACTCAAAAAAATAAATCACCAAACATTGCAAAGGCCGACTCCCAAACACTCAAAAAATCCCTTGTATGTTGCTCTGTTCCTATTAGAGTTCATAGATGATTTGTAGAATTTCAAGTGACACTCCTATAGCACTTAAAATCGTTTAAAATGAATAAGAAATAAGAAAGTTATGAGGTTTGAAAGTAAGAGGGGTCAAAATGAAAAAAAAAGGCATTTTGCAATTTGAAAAGACATATCTTCTTTACTGCTCTTTTTTGGCTGGCGCTTTGACTTTGCATTTAAAAGAGGATTTGTAAAGCTTGAGAAGGCGCTCCTATAACATTTTAAATCACTCAAAATGAAGAAGAACTCAGAAAGATGTGCCAAAGTGTTCGGTCATAGGCAGATGATCAGTGATGGGCCGGTTTACCTACAGGCTGGACTTCTCATCATCCCATGTCATCCCCCTGGAACCAAGTCAGGAACTAGGTCATGAATTATTGTAGTCTCTAGCCTGGTTATTGTAGTCTCTAACCCTAATAATTCGTTTTTCGGTCATTTACTTTCTGCAATGATCATAAAGGTGTGTGTGGTCCATATTCATCCTGCAATATGTTACCATTTTTGGTCTTGTGATTTTTTTAGTGTTCTGCTTTTTTCAATATTTGAATTTGACTTTTTATTTTGGTGTGTTATAAGTTAATAATTTTTTCTTTTGTTGTATAAAGTTATTTTCATGTAAAAAAGTGATAAATTGTATTGTCTTGTGAAGTAGTTCAGATTTGTAATGTATTAATTAAGAGATGGGCTCGAAAAAGAGCCACCAGACTGCGGTATTCTTATGTCACTTTTCACTAAAATTTCAGGCCAGCATGCAAGAATAATTTGTGGAGAGATAGAATTTTCAAATGAGAAAGCTAATGCTAATGTTGGAAAACGTATGTCAAAAAACCAAATGTGAAGATTAGCAAAGATCATCAAATGTTTATATTTGGTTTTGATGTAGCCAAAAGACACAGGAGGAATAAAGCTCTATACTTCCTATCTCGTTTATAGCCAGATCTGGGCTAAAATCTTTCTGAGGATGATTGTCACTTTTTCTACATCTTCTTCTGGAAGATTGCCACTTTCGCTACACACAAAACTTCTGAAAAAAAACATAGAGATTCTCACCTGTCTATTGTTTGAGATCCGCACCTGTGGATGTCTGGTGAACTTTATCTCTTTCTCCAGAGTACCCATTGATGCCTCTTAGGAGACATCTGACAAAGTACCCATTGATGCCTCTTAGGAGACATCTGACAAAGTACCCATTGATGCTTCCTCGAGCAGTACAGTTGAGAGTATCAATTGAGCAATCAGTTGAGGCACGTATCCAATAATTTGCCTCTGAAAAGAAAATAATAATTGACCTCATTCATGCTTACTTACAAAGAGTTTCAAAGCTTATCAACCTCTATGCTGTAGCTAATTCAGGTTCCTACTTCACATGGAAATTGCTCACCTTCATATGGCGTTCAGTTTTTGGTGGGTAAATAGTTATAATGGGTAGGAGTTGTATGTTCTACCCATCATTTATACATACTAGTGTGGCCTGTGCTGCTGGCCGAAGTGTGAACAGAACCTTGACGAGAGAGCTCAATTGCAAAAATGGTATTTGACATTTAAAATTAATTTCTAGTGAAAACCTTTCCTCAAAATTCAATATCTCTCTCACCTTAGGTTTAAAAATGATGAAATCACCTCCAAGAAATCCCACTCACTCAAAGAAGGATTTCCAATAGTACCAACAGATTTCGCCAATTTCCCTAAAATATTTGGCTTTGATTTTGTTGAATTTTCTTTCACAAAATTGTTCAATATTCAATAACTATTATGTACCATAAACCTTCTTAACACTACCAAACCACTTTGGTGCACCCCTACTCATCGAAGGCTTTCTAATGGTACCAAGAGCATGACAAGGTGTGCCATGACTTGGAAGATTTCAACATGAGAAACAAATAATCTTCCTTAATACATCTACAAGTAATGCTAAGAGTGTGTGTGTGTGTGGTCATATAGAGGCCCATGTGTAGTGGATATATCTATGTCATCATAGAATGTTGTTGATTATGTAGAAGTAGAGTTTACAAATATGAATTCTAGCTAATTGCATCAATATGTAGACTCTCCTCCCAAGGCTAAATTTGTGGAGAGTTTTGAAGTTTCAATTACACAGTAAAATTCAATCCTTGCTTCACAATCCCAAGTTTATATAGTTTTAAGTATTTAACTCATCTTGATGTGGTTGAATTTAATTTGATATGCTGGCAATATGCTTGGTGACATATCCCAATTTACTCCTTTGTGCAAGTTATGACCTACCATTTGAAAAAAGGTACCAAAATTTTACATGTGGTTATGGAAGCCACACTGAACCATTGTTAAATTTGTTACAAGGTTCAACAACATGTGAGGTTTGTTATATGATAGTAAGTACATAGTCTCAACATGTTCTCCAAGTTATACAAGTCAAAAGTCTAAGAGCCAATGATCATGATGCAAGTTACACTAAATAGCTTTGAAATACAAAGGGTTTCACATGTGAGCATGTTTAAAAATTAATGTCAAATATGGTGTAAAACAACTGAGAGCCAATTTAACTAACTGCATAGGAATGTTAGTAGAAACTGACATAATAATACAACTTTTTTACAAATTTAGTTCCAGTTCATTCATGCTCTTGTACAAATTACTTGTGATTTTGACAAAAGAAAAACAAAAGTTTACCAACATGGGACCAGACAAATTATAAATTTAACATCTAGGAACACATAATACGAAGAATTGCTTAAGCAATTAAATTTCAAGGTGCCAAATGGATGAGAACTCCTGTATCTGTCATATCAAGATGCTGTAGATTGCCAAAGTGACGATGATGTCATCATTAATCCGATGTGTAGAACTTGAAGCGTCCGCTAGAAGAAGGGCAAGGAATCTGCTAATTTTCAGGCCTTTCAAATTTAAGGCTCCTAAGTTTAGTACACACAATCTACACATGCATATACAAGATCTATCAACCAGATCTTGGATCCTAGTATCTCAACTCTAAACATACTCTTCTTGTTCTAGTGCAGATTTTCATGAAAGAGGCAATAAATGCGTGATGGAGGAAACCATATAACTGTAGAAAGAGGCTCAAATCTGAAGCAGTAACATTGCCTTTGTGTAGAACTTTAGTGAGTGGATTTGGATAATATTGGATCCGCATATGTATATGTATTGTATATTAAGCTTGAACTGTAAGAAATTAAGCTAGTGCTCATCAATTCAAGAAACAAACTAAAACTCCCAGTTTTGTTATACCAAAGTTTATCACAGGTGGCTATAATACTGACTGTAGCCTTGAGTACTGTAACAGGCATAAATTTGTCTGTCTACCTCAATAAGGCGGTGAGCCGTAGAAGTTATGGGTTTTGACGGCACCCAGAGGTCGTGTTTCTTGCGTAGGCATTAGGAAACGAATTCTAGTACATGTGTGCTTTGGACAGCCAGCTTGCGGTACTCTTGTGGGTCCTAACTTTCAGCGTTGAAAGATGTAACCAGCTGTAGATGATCAGTAGCAGAAATTCTGTCAGACTTTTATCTCTTCTGTTTGACTTCGAACCTAGAATGCTGATCTGAATTGCAGAAAGAAAAAGTAAAACACCTTATAAGGGTCTTTTTCCAGTAGGCTGCTGTGATCACAGTTACACACCGTGTGTTGTGATCACCGACATGGAGCATTGTATTTTTTTTTTTTTTGCTGTAGGGACAGTAGCCCTCCCTTGGAGAGCTGCAACTATGATGAAAGTATGTAGTTAATCATGTTAAGAACTCTGAGAACATGCGTTTTCATGAAGAAAGGACAAATGTCTGCATTGAATTGTTAGTTGCAGTTTGATCTATAATTCTCACAGCTCATGCAATTGTTCAATACTTGACAAGTACAACTACGAGCACAATTACTTGGAAAAACATAATGGAGAGCTGTTGTGACCACAAAATCTGCAATTGCATCAGCCTAATGGAAAGATATTTTAAAGTGATGTTGCTAAACACAAAGGTGTAATTAATGACGCTGTTGAATCAAACCATGAGTGGACTGTGGTAGAGTCTAGTTGCTAGATGACTTGGCGTGCCAGATCCTGTGAGAAATTTGAAGAATCTAATCAATGTATGGATGAGCCTTGAGCACGTACCCAAATGCACGTCGTGTGAGATGCCGGCCATGCAGTCTGGACTCTGTACCCTACCATCTCATCGAGAGTAGTGCGTATCCTTGATACACGTGGGAGCCTACAAACTACTCCATTTTGTTATGGGGGGCTGTGAGTGGGTCCGTACTGGAACTTGTCCGTAGATTCCATACTAGATATAATTTAATGCTCAATCTTTTCTTGCTTGCAAACTTTATAGTTGTATATGGATGGTGCCAAAGATGTAGACAACATGATCTGCAATGCTAGTAGTGATAGCAGTGGGACCCATGAACTGGTAGTTTTTTTACTACAGTTATACATATCCAATGTTACTGCACCGACCGCTAAGGCCCATTTTTCATTAAGGTGTCTTTCCATTATGCTACCGTGATCTTAATTAAACATTTGTGTAGCCTGTGTCATTGGCTCGAGTGTGAACTGGTTACCCAACTATTTTTTTCTTTTCAAAATCAGTTTTTTTAATTTAACTGAGTTTTCAACGACACAAAAACTACTCAAAACTCAATATCTGTTGCATTTTAGGTTTTCAAATTTTCAAATCACATTCATAAAATCCTACTCATTGTGGACCTTCCAACAATACCAAGAGCATGCCCAAATTCCCCGACAATTTTAATGTTTGATTCAAGTGAATTTGGAGTGAAAAAATTGTTCAATGTTCAATAACTTCTCCATTGTAGGTTGAAACATTATAAAACCAATCAGTGCACCTATGCTCTTTGAGAGCTTTCCAATGGTACCAAAAGAGTGACAAGAGGTGCCATGATTTAGGAGATTTGAACGTGACAAACAAAACAAACAAACAAACAACTTTCTTTCATAGATAGATAATGTGATGTTATCACAGAAACAATTGGAAAGACATTGACTTAGTGCCTTTTTTTACATATATCTGGATAGGTGCTTTCCATTGGAGAGCTGTAAGTGTTTTGATTTGAATGTCACGTGCAATGAATCACAGTTTGACTCAAAAGCTTGCCTGACTCTTACATTTGGTCAATGCTTGACTAGTAAACTGTTCTCATAAAAAAAAAATGTCATTTTGTGATGAGTAGTAATTTTGATTCATAACTTTTTCAACTCTTACATTTGGTCAATGCTTGACTAGTAAACTGTTCTCATAAAAAAACAAATATCATTTTGTGATGAGTCCTAATTTTGATTCATAACTTTCTCAACTCTTGAGCTTACCACAGTTTGACTCATGAGCTCTCTCAACTCTTACATTTGGTCAATGTTTGATTATTAAAGTGTTCCATTAAAAAACACAAATGTCAATATGCGGGGAATCGTAGTTTGATTCATAACTTTCCCAACTCTCCATTGGGTCTTTTCATTGGGTCAATGCTTCACACATAAAGTTGTGAAGTGACTCCAAACACTGATAGAAAAAAAATTTAGGGAAAAGTTGCCTTGATCAGTGCAACCTAATGAAAAGATGTCTTAATTTTTTAATGGTTGTGGTTGAATTGACAACCTCTCACTAGGATTTGCACCCTAGGCTTGCAAGCATAGTAGTTACATGGTTTGTGGCATTTTACACATCACCCATTAGAAAATAAGTACATGTTCATGCCCAGCTGGACACTTGGCAAACCACTACGTGATTTTGTATATATTCGAGCAGCAAATTAAGATCATGCACCCATAGGGCCAAACTATCACATCAAGGATATGGATAGCGTATAGGAGCTGGTGGGATTCCTAAATAGCTTCACCATGCATATGTAATTAAACTAAGCAAGTCCATCTACAGAAGTAATCTCCCAAAGCTAACCCAGATTCCATTGGGCCTTCACATAATAATTAATTTATACTCTAAGGTACATGAGGTTAATAATGTTACTGCACCCTAAATTGCACCCTACTTTTACCCTTCATAAATGTTTAAATCTTTTGGAAATTCGAAATTGTAGTAATGAATGGTTTATGCACATTTTAAAAATCACACAAGATGGCTGATGATGTGATTTTAAAAATAGAATCTTCTTCTTTAAGATCACTTATATTGTAAGTTCGGATGACAACTTTTCTATTGAAGGTGCCTTGGTAAGTGGTTTATAAAATAGGTACCTAATTCTTAAAGGCTAGGTTTTTCGCTTCCTCAAATGCTTTTCAAATTCAACTCATTTAATATCTCAAATTGAGCACATGTGACCTTGATTCTAAGGTCCCCGTTTGACCATATTGAAAATTCTCCTTTGAGATTGAGAGTAGTAGGATCTTTGTTGGATCCCATTAAAAACCTCATTTGAAGATTTTAGTGTATTACACCCACAATTCTAAAGGGAGTTTAGTCACTTTTTTTAAAAAACCATAAAAATTGCCCTTAAAATTTCATAATTAATTGAAATAAGTCCAAAAAATTCACTTCACTTCACTTGGTTTGAGTTTGAAATTGTCTTTCCTTTGAAAGAAAAAATGTGAAAAACTAAATTAAAATCTGATTCACTCCGATGGTTTATTTTGAAGGTTCTAGGTCCACAAGAGCTAAATAGTGAGACATTATTATAATTGTCACAAGTCACAACCCAGACCAATAATTATAGCTGGCCAATCAGAAAACAATCGTCTAATTTTCCTTCCTCTAGTGGAGGGCACTATAACCTGCACATATTTGAGTGCTATACTTCATCCATAATTTATTGCACAGGCCATTTTTGTCTTAGTGAGGGGAGATGCTCTAGAAACACTTTCGAGGCTTTTCATGGCGGACTTGAGGGCTCAGTTGAGAGTGATAAGCCCAACACTAGGCCCCAAAACCAAAGAATAGTCACAAAAGTATTTCTACATTACATTTTTCTTAAATTTCAAAATAAGAACCTTACAAAAGTGGAAGGTATTCGATTTGGGATCTTTAGCGGGTGAAAGGAAATTCATTTCCCCCTCCTTCAACTGAAAGTGAGTGGAGAAATTCTGACTGTAAAGTTCTTTACCTTAATGAGAACTTCACTCAGATGTTCTGATTAAGGTTTGGAGTGTTAATGCTTGTTGTACTTACAGTGCAGGGTTTGGTCCCTTTTTACCGCTTCTTTTTTCAAAACTTTTGATGTAGTGGAAGTGACAATCATCCAGGCGACCATTTAGCCAAATCTGGCTACAAAAAATTTATAATTAACCATCCTTCACTATTTTCTGGCTATATACCTAATGGAACTTAATGTGGAGCATTGCAATTTTTAAAATTGCAACCTGTGAACATTAATTTTTTTAATTTTAAAGTTCCACTTTCAGAAAAGTTTGACAGAAGAAAAATCAATTGTTTGGTTCATTCCAGCTCCTAGCAAGCTTGCAGGGTGAGGCCAGGGGTGAACTGGGAGCTGGAATCGACCAAACCTTGCCCACTCCTTGGCATTAAAATCAGTTGGGTCTTATATGATATAAAACAATTGTAACAAATCTACAGAATCTGTATGTGCTCAACAGTCCATTCAGCATCAGAATTAGTTAATTCAAAAGGGTAGACATAGTTGTTATGTGTATCTGTTTATTCCTAGCACTAGGATTGTAGTGACTGTGCATCTCTAGAGTGCACACTAGTTATTCAACTGGCAGATATTTGTGTAACTAAGTAGAAGATAATGGAGAGATCTAGGTACTGAAGGGTGTCTGCCAAATATTATCTAAGTTCCAAATTAGACCTGAGTCACTCAATCTTGAATGTTGAATTGCAACTCAGAAAGGCTCTGGAAGACTCAAACGGCAGTTTCCAACTGCCTCCCCTAATTTGAGGGAAGGAGCTCTCAAAAACTAGGGGGAGGCCTCCCCGAGCATGCATTCCCAAGTCTGGGGCATGAAAAGTTTTTTATTTTAATTGCTGGAGGTTTGCATCCAAATGGTGGAGGGTCCCTTCAACTCCTTCAATTGACAAAATGATCTTTCCCTGCAGGAGGTGCTTTCCAATACAAAGAAAAATAAATTTGGAATGCTTTACACTAGCTGGGATGTATTTATTGCCTCTTTTGCATTGAAAGTTTGTAGTTCTCTATTTCTCAACCCTGTCTTTTGTCAATTCAGACACAACAATTTTCAATGGAAGGAGCTTATTTCTTAGAATGTTTTTCGATATTCAATCCATCACCCAAAAAGAGAAACCCTCATTCCAGCAAACACAAACCTCACACAACTTCACTAAGTAATTGACCCTAGAACAAACAAATGTTAGAATTCAACATCCATCAATCCAACAATCAAAGAAGCAATTATCACAGGAAAATTAGAAAGAAGGGAGGGGTATGAGTTATGCCTCTTAACCCTCACTTGGCATTAGACCCAAACAATTCCATGTGGGAGGAGGGAGTCACAATCACATAGCCCCCCAGTAGTCATGTAAAATGTTTAAGTTTTAAATTTTCAACTCACCTAGAGGATTTCAAGCTGAATCTTTTGTTAAAAAGAGAAAAGAATTTTCCATTCCCCTGGAAAATTCTTCCCCCTGAAAATACAAGTCTATTAGTTACAAGCAATTTTCATATTTTCGGAGAATTTGAAAGCTACCATGCTTCATTGATGATAAAAATTCTAGGGTAGATATAATGCATCCAGATGGGGTTGATAAAAACATTTGCTCCTCTTGAACTTGAGATGCGGGAGAAAATGAATGATCTAAGATGCACATTCAATGAACATCTACAGACAAGTAAAGAAGAACAACCTTTTGTGATAGTTTTTAGTCACCTCAATTGTTCTCACCCCCTCCCACATTCCATTGCATGTAACAAAGGCACATCAAAAAAACTTCAAAGGTTGGAATTGCTAGACCTTTGTCTCATGGTGCACTGGTGGGTGCTGGTTGAATCTGGCTGCTCAATTGCCATCACAATAGCGCAGACATCAATAAGCCCCCACAAAGGTGGCACGTTGTGCCCTATGTTGTGTAGATACCAAAAATGGCAGCAACTACTCATGGTTATCAGGATGGTTCTTTAATCTCAGAACTGCTGTTATCAGAGTTAATGAGGACCAGTTACACCATTATAAGCACCATTCTAAAAATAAAATTAAAAAAATAATGAAAGAAATGCCCAGAAACCCATAGTTCTTTGTTAGTTATTCCAAGTTTTCCAAGCTTTTTTTTTAATCGCTAGTGTGAAAATTTCCCAAAAACAGAAATAATGCACACAACACCGGGGTTCCCCTTCCTGTTTCATATGCTGCAATAATTCAAGCGCCTTCTGTCTTTGCTCACAATTCACATGTCCCAGAGTCATGGACTTCCAAGACACCGCATCCCATGAAAGCATTCTATTGAACACACTCCAAAGCGTTTGAATTTGGACTCACACTGCTCAAGCAATGCAGGCCATGGCCTTCTCCTGACTCCCCATTTATCTCAACCTTTGAAACTGAACTCCATGAGAATAGTCAAACCCATGATCATCTCATACACAATAGATTTGTTTGTCTCCAGCACCACAATATGTACCGTACCATGTTCTGCAATCAATACAATCAAAACCAAAACTCGGATACCTCTAAGATAACACCATTATTTCATCACCAATCAAGAGATCAGATTTAAGGCATGAATTTGCATTCATGTTTTGATGACAAGTGATTGTAAGTACACATGATGGAGACAGCATAACCAATTGAAATCTAGGGCAGTCAACAAAGAGGTAGTCAGTAAATTGTGAATGTAAGCATGGCATTCTAAGGTCACATCAGCAGTGCTAGGGATCTGAATTCAAGAGATTTCATTACAATGTTACAGAAGTGGCTAGAAAATGACCATTTAAGTCACCACTACCCCTGTGCTTCTATCTGGATGGGCACTGTCTACACAGTGCATCACACTGCAGCCCTCCACGGTACACACTAAAACTGAACTTATGGGTAGCAACAAGGAGGTTTACACTTTGCACACTGATCAAAATAGGTGGTGGTATAGTTGGTACCTATAATCATGAGACTTAACACCAGGCACAGTGGACAGGTATGTAAATAGAGCAATGAGAACCATCACTGTTGTCATCCTAGTATCATTTCTTGATAACCCTAGAGGTAGAGATGGTACCACATTAACATTAAGTGCAGCTATGTTCATCCCTTAAGACCTAAAAATCCCACTTGAAGACTGAATCAATATGTTCAGATGCAACATTCCCTCAGTATATAAATGCATGAATTCAGCAGCCTGATTTGAGGAAACTGGCAGGAAAGAACAATCCATCAAAGCAGATCAATTGAAACATGAGAAATCAACCCTTTAGCCTCTGCCCATCCAACCATCCCACATTGCTCCCAATCCCTCATATAATGTCTCTTGAAACAAGAAATAACCTTGAAAGATACAGCAAGAGAATTTGCACGTCCAATCTTGTTCTTGCATACCACAGACCAAAAACTAACTAAACCAGGAGCTAAGCACCATCCAAGAAATTTCTCCAAATTCCTTCATATAATCCTTGCTTATAACAAAGGTAGCCCACCTCCAGAGAACTCCACTGCCTGACACATATGAAATCAAAACTACAAGTTAGGAGCACAAATAGCAAACCTGCGCTTAATTATCAAGGTGCAATGATGGTTTTCTGTGACATGAAACCAAATTTAAGTATCCATGAAATTGCTGAGGGATCTCCACTTAACACTTTGAAGGTAAACATTCTCTCCATTCTAGCAAAACCAAAACTAAAACAATAAGAATGAGTGCAGCCATGACCTCATGAGTGTTACCCACAGAGTGTCAAACTGTCACCTTCATCATACAAAACAAATAAATAGAAGAGTAAAATGCAATATGATTAAAATTAGTCCCTGCATGCTGAGATTTCACCCCTTGTGCTTACAGGCAACTCCAGCATACTATGAGCTTCAATGTTGACTTTGCTAGATCTTTCAATAAACAAAGATTCAACTCAGCATTACTAGCAGGTAAACTTATCAAAAATGCACCCAATAAGTACCTGAGGTGGTGGGAGAGAAGACACCCAATCAGAGGCATGAGTAGGAAGAAGCCCAAGAGAATTGAGCTGCAATACATCCTCCCCACAACCATCAGTTTTGTTTTAGTAGCCATTAAAGTTTTAAAATGCTCTAGGATGTGCAAGTGCAAATCAACAGCTTGATAATGCATATTCTAGAGGCTTCTTGAGCATAATTCTCTCCTCTCTTCATCAGAGGCCAAGTACATGGGTACAATGACAGCCTAAATGAAACTTTCCTTCACTCTCAGGAAATTTAACAGTGACTCTTTTGTGTCCAAATTGGGTGTAGGCTCTATGGCCATGAGGCTAAAGCATGCACAGCTTATGAGTCCGCTTTTGGAACTAAAGATGATGCTGATGATGAAAGTCACACTTTGTAACTTCAGCATTAGTATGGCAACCAACCTTGTAAAGTCCCAGTCCTAATGCAGCAAAATTCATTGCGATGAAGAGCAGCTTTGGCAGCAGAATATCAGTTCGTGCATCCTTGAATGGATCAAACACTACAAACATTTCCAGGAGAATGTCACAATCAAGATCCACACAGAAAAAAGCCATATGTACATGTTATGGATCATGTGCCCATAATTTTCACAATTTGAAATACTCAACTAAACATCCAGTATCTGGGGTAATACACTGATGACATCAGACAAAAATAAAAGTTGAGAAGGACCACCTGAAATTCAACTTCCTATGGAGACAGCTGCAAAGCGCCTACATCAACTGAATAGTAGGCACAACACAGTGTTGAGGCCACTATGCGGGTTTCCTAAGGGAGAAAAAAACTCTAATGTTTTAAAGCCCTGATGTGTCTCTGAATCTTCACATCCTCTGTGCATATCCAGATATATGTTGCAACCTGACAGTTTAGGGTAGAAAGCAAGTGACAAAGACACAAAGACCTTACTTGTTGAATTAACCATATTGTCCAATCTTCCTAGAGTGCTCTGGATAAATAATAACATGCATCATGCTTCACCATTTTACCTTTGCTGATGCCCTGAAGGGCACTTATAGGTTGCCAAAGAGCTGAAAAAGTAATGCCAATGCTGAATAAATGGACAGTGTTGCCTGCCATCCACATCATGAAGCCCATCATGAACAAATTGCGGAATGGTGCTTGTGCTGCCTCCCATGCTTTCTGGACACACCAAATCAAAATGTTGACATGAAAAGCTTAAAATCTTTGTTTCACATTGGCTTCAAGAAGTTCCTAATTTTGCAGTACCTATCTTTAACGTTGTTGTCCAGATTCATTTACACAATGACTGCTAGCACATCACAAAATCCATCAGAAGGGAAGTCAACTGGAAAAAAAGAAGAAGAACACACCTGCTGTTTCCATGTGGCCTCATTGTCCTTCTTCTGCTTCCCAGAAGTGCTCTCTTCCTGCAACACACAAACCCCAAACAGAACAACTCGAAGCCCACAGTCAACTTTCCACACTACTACCAGAAATTACACAACTGCTTCAAGCTGGTCTTATGAATATATGACCTTGTCTGCCAAGAAATCTGATTACACTATTGCAACCTCCAACCAGAAATGCAACACAGTTCTCATACTTACCCCCACCGTCCAGACAAGGATACTAACATCGTCTACCACCAAGAAAGTCCCATCTAATGCATAGAATTGGGACCTCCGGGAAGTAAAAAAGACGTAACGATTATACTAGGTTTAAAATTCTGAAGCAAATCTTGGTAAAGACCTAGAAAACATTCTGCACATAACATGTTTTAGAGTACTCCGTAGACTAGAGAGAATCCGTGGAGAAACAAACAAGTAGCATACCAGATCCAAGGTAGAACGGGAAAATCCGATAGGATCTCGAGCGGAGGCAGAAGAAGGCACAGCATCACAAAGGTCCACAGCCCATTTCCGGCCCGATCCTTTGCCTCTCTCCATCCTGCTACGTTCGCTCTTTTCTCTTTCTCCGTAAAACAAAAATCCTACCGCCGCTTTCCGGACTTCAATACCTGACACGCAAAGCCTAAAGATAAGCGAGGATTGATCGACCGCGGCTAGAAAAGATCGCAATTTCTCTCTCTCTCTCGCGCGCGCGCGCTCCCTTCTCACAACAACTGAAACTACGGAGGCTATGAGCTCCAAACCCTAATTGGAGGATCCCAAATGAGGTCCTGAAATGGGTTTCAGCCTGTCAACTCTAGCAACTTAGGACCTTTTGTGAAAGTCCGTTGAGGACCAAACCGTAATTTGAGGATCCCAAATGAGGTCCTGAAATGGTTTGAGCCGGTCAACTCCACCAACTGAGGACCTTTTGTGAAAGTCCGTTGAGCACCAAACACTAATTGGAGGTTCCCAAATGAGGTCCTCAAATGGTTTGAGCCGTTCAACTCCACCAACTGAGGACCTTTTGTGAAAGGTCCTCAAACAAACAAACAAAGCATGCCGCGATAATTTCCTAAGTGTAATTGGAGGGCACCTTACATCCAAGAATATCCCTCCCTCCCTGGGAGGAAACGAGAGGGATGTTATACCTACTCTCCTCCTTACGAATGGAAGGGAACTTATATGCGAATGTAAAACTCCATTGGCACAATATTCTAGCCCAATGGAGCCAGGATGGTAAGCATCCCTAGGCAGATTTCCACTCACCCGGCCACATTGTTATTGTTTCAAGGAACTCTTTAGACTGTAGCCAGTAGGCATAACTGTGGCAACAACAACAGCAGGTATCCATCCGGAATGAAGTGAAAACAAAAAAATTATTTGTTTTGCCAGTGCTTTACATCTAGTAATAATGGCCTTGGAGCAAGGAATCTCCCGCTCACTCACCCCCTCCCCGACAAAAAAAAAGAAAACCTATTTCCTAAGGGCCTATAAAAATCCCTTAAGCTACTATACTCTATAATGAATCTAAACACCATAATATCCTTCTTGCCTTGGTAGTAGGCAAGGTCAATAAAGTGCCCCTCAGAGACAAGAGGGGTGCATATTTTGGGAAAGCCCTAATCCTCGGACCTTACCTTTTACTCATAAAGAACAGTTGCTCACCATACAATTTTTTTATTACCACCTCATCCTAGGCCTCTTTTATTGGGAATAGTGGGCACCCTGGGGCTTCATATAAAAGGTATCTAACTGAGCTTCTCCTCTTCAGTTAAATTACCCAACTAAGGGTTAGTTTTTGGAGAAACTCCAGCACCAATTTGGATGCATGATCATAATAGAAAAGGACTCTACCAGAGTACCTTGGCAGCTTCGATATTATTTTCAGAAATGTTGAAATTTTCAAAAAATATGTTTTTTCAAAGAACATAATTCTGTGAAGGAAATTAGAGAATCTTTTAGAATAATCAGGATTTTTTTTTTTTCATTAGCATCATCCCAAAAAATCAATTAAAAAATGTTATGTTTTTCCCATGATAATAATACCCACTGGGACTCCTCAAAGTATCAGAGAAGAAAAAAAAATTGAAATGCTTTGCTAGAGTGAGCGTTTCACTTTTCAAAATGCCCTGCCCTTTGCTGGCGAGGA
The DNA here is from genome assembly GCA_963921925.1 of Sphagnum tenellum. NCBI lineage: Eukaryota > Viridiplantae > Streptophyta > Sphagnopsida > Sphagnales > Sphagnaceae > Sphagnum > Sphagnum tenellum. The sequence goes on from OY998154.1 coordinate 5,053,940, forward strand.
GGAGAACAAAAAATACATTAGGAAATTTCTCTGAGTGCTTTTTTTTAGGTACAATTTTTTTGATTTGGGAGGTTGCAAGAAATTAAGGGAGGTTCATCCATAGGAGGAGTAGCCTTGCCCATGGTGAAAGAACAAAAATATATGTATATCTACCTATTTGATTTGAATGGTGGGAAGGTTTGCTTGTGAATGGCTCAAGGTCCCTTCCATTGGTAAAAGCATCCTCTGTGTGCAGGAAGGTACTTTCAAAGGGCAACAGACCCCACCAGTGCACCATGAAAGATGAATGATAAGTGGTCAGAAAAAACAGTTTTCTGTTGGGTTCCAGTTCCCAAGCTAACCATGATGGTTAGCTCTGTTGCTTTTTTCTTTTCTTTTTTCTACCTACCTACTAACAATCCACAAGGAGATTGTTACTAGGTAGGTAGTAAAAAACAGCCCTTGCCCATATATAAACCATCTACTTACCTAGTATTTTCCTATTTTCTTACCTATCTACCTAATTGTGAAACCTATTTCATACAGAATTGGCTACCAAGGTGAAATCAAATATTAACTCAGTCGAGATTCATCCACAACTGAGTAATAATGGGGCATCCAGTGGATGGTGCACTGGTGGGGGTGCTGCTTCTCTGTGGCCCTTTCAAAGCCCTACAAACAAACAAACAAACAAACAAACACACCTTGGAGTTCCCACACACACACCTTCTCAAGGTCAGCTATGTTGTAATAGGCAGGATCTGTCAGTAATAGTAACCCTAATTGATGAAAACCTGCCAATCATCGATCAAACAAAGCACCCAACAAAGGGGGAGAGAGAAAAATAGAAGATGGAAGGACCCAAGTCCTGGCAAACCAAGAATCCTCCGAAGAGGGCGAACCTAATCCTAATTAGTTCTAATCCTTTTCTTGCCGACAACGTAAAAGTACCTCCTACACCACAACTGCAAACTTAAGATACCGACAAATGTTCAAGCTGGAAAAGCCTGGAATCCATTAGCCTACCAGACCCCCTTTGAATGCATGTGAGGAAACCAGATACCTTATTTGGTAAGTTTTGTCATTAACTAAATGCTTTTAATTATTTGAAAGGATTTTTTATTATGAAAATATGAAACTAAGGATGTTGGAAAAATCATCATAATTATTGCAAGTTATAAATTAATTTGAATAATTTCAACCATTGATATGACAATATCATAGTAGACAACTATCTATATAGGTCAAAAGAAAATAATAATCTTAAGATTTTCAGAAACGAATTAATTATGGATTTATTATCATTATTATTATTATTATTAGTTTGTCAATGTAGAAGCTGACCCTAGGGTACAGTAACTCCCCATACCTGGTTTACTGCCACATGAGGGGAAAAGAAAGTTGTTGGCACCTCCAGAATTTTGTAGTACTGTATGCTTCAGAACTTGTGCCCTACACAAACTGCTGTCAAAATTAGACCTAAATAACGAATGGCTCATGAACGTTTTATACTAGGAAAAAAAGGGAGGCCCCTTCACTCCATGACACGACTTCTCATTTGGTTGTATGGAAATTCTATTCATGAAATTGGCTGCCACTATGTTTGGCCTGGACTATTTGCCCTTCCTTAAGAACACCCTACTTGTTGCAGACTGAATCTCCATTCTGACAATTTGAACATTGTTGGAACTTGAGATCTAACTTCCTAGTTCAGTTTGTCTGTAAATCTGTGTTGTGTTTTCTGCCATTTTGCACTTCATGAACTTTGTTCTAACCCCTGCTTCATCCACAATTCTTCCCCATCTGCCACAGAACTCCACATTCCATAATAGTTCATCACTAAGTCTTTAATCCTCCTGCCTTGCTCCTCAAGTTTTGAACTCCTTTTTGTTTTTTTGTTTTTTTTTTTTTTTTTGCAAGGTTCACAAGTTCCAGGGTTTTGTCAACAATTTGGCGAGTTTTTCTTTGTTCTCCGAAAAATAGAAATATTAGTCGACTTCACACTGTAAAAAAAAAAAAGCTCACACTGTTTATTTACTGTCATAATATTTGCATTCTTTATCTTTTTTCTTTTACTGGGGAAACTTCGCCACATAGCAAAATTTCAAAAATTCAAAACTCAAAAATGAAGTGATTTATTTTTGAGGTTTTCAATTGCCAAAAGTGATCCACAAAGTTGACGAGTTTTATATTTGGTTCTTAGTGTGTCGCCAAAATATTAAAAGGATGATTAAAGATTTCTACTTTAATGTCTGGTTTATAGCCAGATTTGGCTAAATCTTCATGGAGCTGGCTGATAGCCACTTTCTCTTCCTATGCCTGATTGCCACTTTGGCTACAAACCAAAAATTCCTCAAAGTAAAGAGGTTATTAATGAGAGGGCAGATGGATGAGTTTCTCTCAATCTAACCTGCATTTTGTAGCTCACAGATTTCTTCTAACTTACCCCCCAAAAGATTCCCGATTCTTGTGTTATGGATGAATGAATGGATGATTGGATGATTGGATGATTGAAGGAATGAATGGATAAAGGAATGAATGGATGGATGGATGAATGCCACTATTTTTGGCCTGGACTAATAGCCCTTCCTATGAACACCCTAGCCTATTGATGAGTAGGTGGAACCGCGGTTTTAATTAATGCTAATTTCTTCTTCTGCTAGACTAGGTACTTTTACTTTTGAGCCAAAACTTAGCTTGCGTACCTACCAAGTCTTTCATGTTTTGGTTTCTTTTTTTTTGATTTGTGTGTTTGGGTGATGCTTTTGAATGTGAGCTGCTGGGAATTAGTGATAAAGTCAGGACGGGTGGGAAACAGAGCTGCTTGCTGCTGTTGCCGTGATCCCCAACAGGCTCTTCATGCTGTCTGTCTGTCTGTCTGTAAGCAAGCTAGCTAGCAAGCAAGCAAGCAAGCAAACTTTTTGTTTGCTTGCTTTGTGCGAGGAAATGGATCTCATGCTGCAGCAGCACTTCACCTTGAAGTCGATGGTACTTACAAGTCTTCTTTTTTTCTTTCGGTTCGAGATTGTTGCTTGACTTTCGTGTTTTGATTGATGAGGCCGCGGAATGTATATTGAAATAACAATGCGCATTAGATATTCTAATTGCGGATGCTTTTTAAAAAGTAGAGTGAAGTTATTAGAACTGGTTGGTTCGCACTGTGAAGTTCAGATACAAAGTTGATGAGATCTTTTGTTGTTACAAATTCGATACAACTGTTACTATGCGTTGAATTCTCTCTGGAATTTGGAATCTGGCACGTTGAGCTCAATCACCTCTAATTTCATAATCTTGTAATGCACGCTTCCATTGTCGTTGGAAATTGTGAACAAAAAAAAAGGATTTAAGAACACAGAAACAAGCAGCGCAGCAGCGCATCTCGAACTCTTTGATCAATGATGCATCATGTGCTCAGATTGGGTCATTTGTGGTGGTCATATTCATCTGAGATCTGATGAAGCAACTCATGTTTCATGAGCGTGGAAATTCAGCCTACATATTTTTAAGAACTGCATTATATGCATCATCAAATTGCCAAGGTCGTGTTTAAGGTTTTAAGTACGCAAGGTGCTACTTTTCCACCAGTTACTGCAGAAGATTGCTTCCCAGCATCGTTAATTTTCCTGAGCTGGAAGAAACAATTGATCATGAACTCCCTAACCAGTGCATTCTCAGCTTCTCAGCTTCGTGTTGGGATCTGCATTTGATTTCCGTCGGCAGCTAATTCCTTTGGAGGTGGGTCACATGGAATATATTAAGTCATTGCTCACTGATTATATTGATACTTGAGCTCTGGTGAATTCTCGACTTCACTAAGTAAATTGTTTCTGCCTGGATGTGTAGCAATTGTATGCTTGATGCCTATCTCAAGGGGTGTTACAATCTTTCAATTTTGAGCAGTCTAACGATCAGCATTTAAATCTATATTGCATCAGGATTGTAGATCTCTGTGGTCAGGTTTTTGCAGATTCAGCTGATGTGTAGGAAGGAATTTATATACAAAAGGTCACATTTTTCTTTGGTGGAGCTCAGCAAGTTTCAAAGAAGTGGATATTGGGTTTTAGTATTTTATGGTGTTTCAGTATCCTTAAATGTAGTTGTAACATGTATGAATTCCCATGTGTGAGTCATGACTGACTTGCCATCATCCATGACCTGGTTTTTTGGTTGCAGTGCAATCTAGGTTGACAATAGAGAGATCAGGAGTTCACGACATTGCTGAAAGAGCTTCAGCTTTAGGGGACCAGTTCTTGGTTGTTGCGCCAATTCAGTCTGAAAGAAGATGGCCTCCCGAAGAGAGTGCAGCAGGATCAAACAGCAGATGCACTATGCTTCTTCATGTGACAATAAATATTTATGCCCCACATGCGGTCAAACTGTTGGCCAATTGAAGGTAGATCTATATTTATTCTCATTCTCTATGAAAGTTCTTCACAAATTGTTATTGTTTCTCAGATTGCATTCCTGGCAACTGACTCATCAACAACCTGGGGAGATCATCCCCACTGACTTGGGAATCTTATTGTTGGGAGCTCATGAAATTGGGTTGTGAAACATCTGAGGAATTTAAGACACATATGATCGGTTTGTGTTTGTCGTGTCAGGTTAGGGTAGATTGGACAGTTTTGCCACCAGGCGTGCGGTTCAACCCCAGTGATGAAGAGTTGCTAGAGCACCTCCTTGCAAAAGTAGGAGGATGTGGTTCTGCAAAGGAGCACCCACTCATAGATGACTTCATTATGACACTAGACAAGGAAGATGGCATTTGTCGCACTCACCCTGAGAATTTACCAGGTAAAAATATCAGGATGTTCCTCCATCTTCAGCTGATCCATCCCAGACCGCTCACTCTGGACCAATCCAGTGCTAAATTTGGTCCTAATTTACTAGCATTATTTGTGCTCTTTTTCTTGACCAGTTTAAATCTCTTATTTCTTGTAAAGTCTGACTCCAGATCTAGTCTGGTATGTCAATGTGCATTAACAGCCAGTTCATCCTTGTTTTCTTCCCGGGGGTTTGAACAGGGGTGAAAAAGGATGGGAGTGCTTGTCATTACTTCTATAGGCCTTCAATGGCTTACACTACAGGAACGAGAAAGCGCCGCAAAATTCAAACTGAATATGGCATCCAAGGAGACTTGCCCTGTCAGGGTGAAGAAGTTCGCTGGCACAAGACTGGCAAGACTCGTCCTATTTTACAGGTTGGGTTTTATATTAGTGTCAAGATTTCTTGAATGAACGATATCATCAGAATCTTTCTTGGGGATTGTGGAATCTGATGCTTGAGTGATTGGTGTTTCCTATGGCGATGTTGCTTTCAGCTGTGGGCTTTATTCACTATCCCATAATGCAGGTGGTTAGACTCTTACAACGGCACCCCAGCTTGTCTTCCTGCACTGGAGGTCTAAATAGTTTGTGTATAGACACTAATTCTATTACAATAACAAAGATCTGTATCTAAAGAGATGAGATACATGTGCAGTTTATGTTTAGCCTCTAGGATTGGCAGGTGCCAATTAGGGATTGCTGCTGCAGATATATGTATCTTACATGTTTTCATCTGTCAATGCTTTTAAAGCAAAGATATTCATCAGAGGAAAAGAATGAATCCTGCCAAAGAGTTTGCACTCTGTCCACAGGGATGTGAAATCATAATTCAAGCCTCTTCTGTAATTATGTGTAGGATGGGGCGATCCAGGGCTTCAAGAAGATCATGGTTCTGTACAGAACCTCACTGGGAAAGAAAAGCAAGAATGTGAAGACCAACTGGGTTATGCATCAGTATCACCTGGGAAAACATGAAGAGGAGAGGGATGGTGAGATTGTTGTTTGCAAAGTTTTCCTACAAAAACAACCACGAAGGTCCACTGGGTCACCTGCTCCAGGTCATGGGCAGAAAATGGTCCTTCTAAGTCCAATAGATGATCAAGATGATGATCTTGGTTCAGAACCTGCTTCAGAGAGTAACAGTGGGTTTCAGGAACTGCTTCTTCCATCACCAGGGTTCAAGAGTGTTAATGTTGACTCCCCCAAGTCAGTCTCTGGAGTGACAAGAGAGATACTTCCTACAACACCTAAATTGTATGCTCGATCAGCTAGGCTGCAAGGAAACCATTCAAAAGCAGAGCCAACTGAATCAACCATCCCTGGGATCATATCATTGGCACAATCTTTTGAGCAACATGATGCCAGGCTTCCCATTCAACACAAACCAGAATCATTTGTGGTGAGATTAGTGCAGATCCATCATCATGCATTTCAGCATTTGCTGGTCAATCTTGGGAATCATTGGGATTGGCAATGGAGTACTACTGTTCAACCTGCTTTCAAAACAGCTAAAATTGAGAGCATTTCAGAGGCTTAAAGTTCCATCAGTTCTGACAGGGTATTCCATTTGCAGGAGGTCATGAAAAGCAATGTGAATAATACACCTGACAACAGCTTTGGAGGTCATCATGGAAATCCCAAGGCATTCAAAGAAGTACCAGCTGCTGGGACTCTAGCTCCAAACAAGATCGCGAATATGGTGGAGGTCCAGCCACCCACATCCATCTTGCTTCCAGCTACTGAGCACATTATGGTTGATACCCATGATTCAGTAGTGGCTGGAAACCTCCTCCTCACATATTGTGAGCTGCCAGGAGAGGTTGAATCCTTTCAGACCATAATTAACCTTGATGACGAGGATCAACTGCCCTGCTGGGAGGCAATCAATCCTGAAGGGCAGGCAGTATCAGTGGAAGATAGTGACCTGAATGATTGTGATCATGAGAGACTTGCATTCCAGGTTCATTGCAGTGAGAGGATTAATGCTGCCAACCACCCCCTGCTGCAGGTACCAGAAATACCTGAATTGTTTCACACAATCTAGACTCCCAATTGTCTTCACAGCCTTTGAACCACAGAACTTAGCTCACATTGACCACAGTACCCAAGTTGTTGATGTCTTTTGAAATTTGTTTGTTTGTCCAAATTTCTAACTCAAAATTATGTTCATTGCTGCCCAAAAAAAAAAATCCACCTTCCAGAAGGCGCTGTCGTTCGGTGATCATAACTGGCAAAGGCATTGTCATGATGCCTTTGATCATGTCGGCCACAATTTGGATGATGAAGAAATTGATGAAACTATACATGAGGTGGATCCTGCATTGCACAACATTGTACTGGACACTCCTCCAGATATGTTTGAGGTGTGGGGTGCACATTTCCAATCACATCTTTCTTTCTTTTTCAAATGACACATGAGAGATAATAATATATATGTTTGAATTAAATTCTTGGCAAGAAATTTGATTTTGCATTTGTTGGTTTTTTTTCTTTGGGGGGGGTAAATACATTTTGGGGCCCCTTTTTGTCTCATGACACTGACAATATTTCTAAGTCTTTCCATTCGTAGCATTTCAAGTTGCCATAGAATTTTGTTTTCTAACATTGTTGAATTTTGTCAGTACCCAAATGTGTCATCATCAAACAGGAAGTGAAGAAGGATGTGGACATTTGCAAAACAAAGAAGTAAGGGTTTATCTTGACCACGACAGCAACAGCCAATCAACCAATCAACCAATCAAGTATGTACACACATGACACTGGTCACGACACAGTTGCTAAATGCTTTTGCAACAGGCTTAGCTGAAGTGAACTCTTTAACAAACAAACAAAAATTGTAATTAAAAACTTATGTTCGGATGCTGTGTTATTAGGTATGCATATGGAATTTTAGCTTAATGAAGTTGTCAAAGCTGCATTCATAACAAAACATTGTCATGGGTGGATGGGTCGGGAATGCAGAATAACTTTCAACTTTTCCAAGCCTATAGTTAGTATAAGATTATTTTTGTTCAGAATTCTCAAGGCATTTTATGAAGTCTTGTATGCAATTACCTCCATCCTTACAAGAGTAGATAACTTTTCATATTTGCTTTAAAAGCTTCTGTGTTTCTTTAGAGAAAAAAAAATAAGAAGTAGAATATATCTAGATATACGGTAAAATTAAGCCTAATTGGCTAGGTATACCTTTCAGGTTTGAAGACCTTGGGATAAGGGACCTGGAAACTTTAATTCAACAAATGGGTAGGTAACTGATTTCTAAATGCAGATGCTTGGTAGAAGGATCAAGTCTCTAGTGAGCTTAACATGAGCAGATGATCCATGTATCTTTTTGTGCATTCTTTATCATCCTTCTCCACCTATTTTCACAAGTAGTTTGTTTTTCTACTACATGATTTGAAATTTTCTTTCTTCTAAATCTCCTAATTAAAATAATTGCAATCATCCTAATTTCAACAATATTAGGAAATTTTATAACATTATTATTCCTAATTTCTTGTGGCGTGTTTTAGAAACACTTCGTAAGAATGCATGGACAACTATATACTTACCATTGAATCATTCACAAATTAATTGATTTGGATTATGCATTTCAAATTAAGTACACAATCTAAGGAATGCTATTACTCAAGATGGGCATGCATACATGCACAAATCTAATATGTATTTTGATTCCACTAAACCACTTCAGCCACTTCTCGTTATGCAAAGTGCTATTATAATTATGTGTTATGTGCTCAATTCATAACTAAAGCAATATGTCACATTCAATTTTGTAATAGTATATAACAATTGTGCTACACACTTCCAATGACAATGAATTGATGAAAAAGATGAGTTGATTTTGTAAAAATTCAAATTTTTAAATCGAAATGAATTGAATTGAACACAATATTCTCATTTGGATTCAACATGGTTAGTGTTCTTACCAAAATTTCAACTAAATCAAATTTGATTGAATTGATATCAAAAAAATTTCATAATTTTGTGGAGTTAAATTCAATCAAATTATGAAAATTCAATTATGAGAAGTACATGTTAATTTTTTTTTCATATCCATGTAGGTGGGTTGGTAAAAAGAGAGAGATAGTTAAATAGTTACAAAATGTTTTTATAAATGTCACATGGAGTTGATGAAAGGAGTGAATTAATTAATTAGTTATGAAATGTTTGAACATAATTGTCAAGTGGATAACATCCAAAATTGTCACAACGACGACCACTAATGAACCCTATACATGTATCACCTAAACTAGTTCTAATTATCATTATCACTAGAATTGTTTACATCATGATCATTTAATAACTTGGTTAGTTTTGCATTTTTTTTCTACTATATTATTGATTCTCAATTGTTTGATTAAAGATTAATGATTGAATTTTTTTATTCCAACAAATTAATCCCATACCAAATATACATCCAATTTAGTGGATTTCTATTTAAAGGAAATAATATTTTTCAAGGTACAAACATATAAATCACATACAAGGTCATTTTGTTTCCTAAATCTTAAGTTATGGAAAATAATAATAATAATAATAATAAATAAATAAATAAATTAGAATTTTTTGTATTGGGAAATTTTCAATGTATCTTACTCTTAAATTCCTCATTTGATTCTAGTCAAATTTTTTGTTTTTTAATTTTGACATTACTATGACATTTTTTGAATTAACATTTTTCATTATATCTACATGACAAATTAATGTCATCATTTCAAAAGTTCATTATTTTTCTTACATTAGTCTTTAGTATCCCATTAAAGTTTATTGCAACATGGATAATTAAAAATTTGATAATGTTAATGTTGAATATGACTTCACATTTTAAATTCATTTACAATCTTTAAAAATTACAATTATGATAGTCCAAATAGTCCTTGTAACTATGTTTTAACCCCAATTGTTTAATAAAGAAAAAATATGTATTATATTCTAACAAATAATGTGCATCTATAAATTTGTTTGTTGTGAAACTAAAAAGACTATGTATGAAAAGTTGTTAATTTTTCAAGACTTGATCAAGGTTTTTTATTTCAATTTTGTTAAGTAGGTAGATTGGTTCATCTAGATAAAACCTTATTAATTTTAGTGATCCATGAGAAAAATGAATAGAATTTCAAGTAAATAAATCATCCACAAGAAAAATGAACCAAATTTCATTAAAGGTCAAATAGTCAAGTAATTTTTGAAAATATTCCTACGTAGTTCTAATGATCAATGAAAATTCATTAAATCTAAATATGGCAACATGTGATTAATCCTTTTTCAAAACATGGTTATTTATGTATTTTCATTCCAAAATAAACCCGTATACAATTCACACTAGTTTTGTTTGTCATTATAATGCAAAAATTTGCCCAAAAAATTTGGATTTGGTAATATAAATTACCTAGAGCAAGATGCAATAATTTAAATTATTGGACCAACCAAATAAATAAAAAGATGATTTGTAATAGGTAAATTGTTTAATTGAAATCTTAAACAATTAAAATCATAATTATTCCATTGATTTTTCATTACAAGGAATCCTATCCATTCCAACCCATGTGTTTGCAACTTTTATCCAAATATGCCATTTTTGTGATTTTAGATACGATTGTCCTCCATGGCATTTGGTTAAAATGATTGGTAATTGCATAAACAATTATAAAATGGTTTGTTGTTGCATATGCAACTTATACTTATGACTAATGTTGATTTGGATGAAAATGAAAAATACACTTATATCATCCTTTTTTGTGTCATCCCAAAATAGATGAAAATGTAATTTTTTTACGACTTGGAAGGTGGTTCAAAGGCCATTGGATATCACGTGGCATCTTTTCAACTTGATTTGTGACTATAAATTTTAGTTGCAAATACACATGTAATCAAATGTTCAAAAAACATGAGTCAACTAATGAAATTGCTGGATTTAGTGGTTTAATTGTTTTCCCTTAACTTTTGTCAATGAATCAACCATTAAATGTGTACTAGGTTTGGTGGGTTTGTGAAAACATCAAAGGACCTATGGCAATTAATGGTAGAAATAGGGTTAGTAAGTAGTAGGTATTTTATCATATTGTTGATATGTGATAATGTTCTTGTATTAATTATTTAATTAATTGGGCTATGTAATTTATTTATTAAATAGGTTAAGGTTTAGGAAATAAGTCTAATTAAATAATTAGGTAGGTTATTCAATTAATGTATTAAATAGGCAATAAGTAGGATAGGCAATAAGTAGCAAGTAGGTTATATGTATGTGAGTTAAGTAATAAAGTATTTTATTATGCTGATATATGTGATATTTTTGAATTAATTACTATATTAGGTAGGCAAGGTAATTTATTTATTGAACGTGCTAAATAGTAACAGTAATTTATGACCCATTTCATATCATACATTTAAATTACATTTTGTTCGTACAAGTATGATCTATTATAAGCAAAATTGTATATTATAGTTTTTAAATCAATAGATGTTTAAGATGTGAAAAAATATAATTTACTTTTACATTAAAAAATTTATCATAATTTTAAATAGAAATAAGATATTATATGTGTAAAGATAATAAAATTTATAGGTCCATAAAATCAATTGATTATATGGCATTAATAAATATTTAGAAATTAATTAATTATCTAGATTAATCTATTAACTCAGTAATACATATAATAAAATTTATTATATTATTTTTTCTAAAAATTTATTTGTGGTTCATTCAGAAATATTATTTGTGTATAAATTACATTTCACACATTTTAATTATATTGGTAAATATATCAAAAAAATAATATGATATAATTTTTAGAATCAAATGAAGGTTTCAAATTTGAAATTTATTTAAGTATTTGTAATTATATTATTCATTTATAAATCATGTGATTGAATTTATTTTTCCACATAATGGTCTTTGAAATTATATTGAATAAATGAAATTCAAATATTTTTCTTTTCAAATTCATATATATTTTTATATAAAAGGGAAAAAATATTTTTGTGTACATTATTGGAAAAACTTTGAGTTTAAACTTAATCTTGTCATTTGGACAAAATCATAATAAGGATATTAAAGTTCAAAGATGATGTTTTGTGTAATGTTTGAAATCAAATAGGTTAAATAAAATTCATGTTACTTCTTATCCATAACAAATGGTATGGCTTGGTGGCAAAAAAGTTGATCTCGAACCTTGGGTTGTGGCCAACGTTGATTGAATATTCCTTACCTACATAACCAACATAAGTTATGTGTCTATTAGGTGACCTTAAGTAGGCACAATAGGTGGCCTACTTATTTAACAACCTAAACATGATTTTAAACCCTAGTTTATGTAATGACACGTGTCAACATGGTACATGTTGAATTTAATAAAATTCACAATAATATTTATAATATTTATATTTTATTATTTAAATAATTATTTTAAAATCTAAATGATGTAACTACATTTTTTAATCATAAAATCAGTTGCAAAATGATGATGCCACATAAGTTAGTTTGGATGGATGAAAAGTTCATGTAAGTCACATCTTTAAGCGAATGTTTTTACAACTTGGTGCCATGTATTGTCTTTTCCAACTATGATTGTCCAAAGCAACTAGGCAATGTAACAAGTCGCATGTGATAATTACGACTAAAAATGAGTTGTAAGTCTAGTCATAAATTTGCAAATTCCTTGTAGTGTTTACATGGATAAGGGATTGAATAATAAAAATTACATACATACATATTTAACATTAAAATTATGAGGGCAACAAGAACACAAAATCTAAGAACAATAAGTAAAGAAGATTCAAAATTTTCAAACAAAACTTAAAGTTACATTATTCTATGTAGGCAAATGTTTATTGAAATGGATTTGATATGGACTTGATAAGTAAAACACATACACCTAGATAAAAGGCATTAGAATAATATGAAATAAACACCATTCTTGAATTTTTTTATAAATAACTCAAGTTAGAATTCATCACATTAAAAAAAACATCAACAATATCACTAGTAAAAATCAGCCAAAATGTAACCATTCCATTTATGACTACATGTAACTTGTAGTCATTTGCAACTAGATTTGAGAATATTGCAACTACAAGACCAAATTTCAACTATTTTGATCATTCTCACAACTATGATGCAACTATTATAAATTTCATCCTATTGCTTGGATTGATTTTAAATTTATTTTCATCCATTAAAAAGTTGATATGTCGCATTAGTCACAATAGTCGAAAATTAGTTGCATCCTAAATGTATTCTACACTGACATAAGGTTGTATTTTAATGTATGTACTAAAATCATTATATACATATATAATATGCATACTCATGTATATAGTTCATAAAATGAATCTCAAAATTAATATTTGAATTTTGAATTTTTTTATTCAAATCTGAAAATTGACATTTCAATTCTTTAAAGTGTTTAATGAAAACATTAGCATTGGTATCACATCTTTTGAAACATTGTTCAATTACAAAATTGTTTAACCTTTGATACCATATATCCTAGATGATTATTTTAAGTTGTAAAGAGCTTTCAAAAGTTTACAAACAAATTTAAATCAATGGGTTTTTCCAATTTTTTAAAAATTGTCATGTAAATATCTTTGTCAATGGTGCCATTCGAAAAGGTTGTTTTAACATCAAATCGATGTAGCTTTAAAGCATGTTGACTTGCTAATCAAATATTACTTGAATGGAATTAAACTTAACCATTGGAGAAAAGATCTTTCCATAGTTAACCTTTTCAATATGTGAATAACCTTTGGCAACTAAATGAACCTTGACTATTTGATCCATTAGAATTGGTCTTGATTTGAAAAATCCACCAGCTTCTTACTATTTGTTTAAGAGGCAATGGCACAACTCCCACATTATATTTTCTCAAGGGAAGTCAATACATCATCAATGGCAAGTTGTCATAATGTTACATCCTCTCTAATCAATGCTTCTTTAAATGAAGTGGGTTTCAATGACATGGATGTTTAAGTCATTAAGGTTTTATGACAGTAAATTGTGGACTTCAATTTGTAAATTTGATGTTGTCATGAATGTTTTGCCCCAAAATACTTTTGTAAGTTTTGAGTTGGTCGACAAAATAAAAATTGTTTCCATCAATGTTTGATTCTTTCTTTCTACCACCCCATTCTATTGTGGAATATTAAAAAATTTGAATTGTTTTTTAATTCGACTCTCTTTGCAAAATTGTGTGAATTAATTTGACTTGTATTCACATCAATTGTTAGCTCTTAATACTTCGATGTAATTATTAATTTGAATTTCAACAAGTTGTTTGAATTTGGCAAGAGCCTTGAACTTATGATGTAAGAGATACGTTGTTGTGTATCTTGTGTAATCATCAACGAATGTAATAAAATAAGTATTATGTGAATGTTTGTATGGGACTGCATATATCATAGTATATAAGGTCTAAAATATTAGTGATTCTTGTTCCACTTTCTTTTGGAAAAAAATTATGGTGTTGTTTTCCTTTTAAACATGTATTGCGCAAATCATAACCATAGAATTTGCCCACAATTGGTGCATTCATGTGTGGTTAATGTGCCTTGGCACTTGTGCCATAACTTTTTGTTTTATCCAATTGGAGTGTTGCTTATATACATCGACATGATTTTGTGATGTGGTGCCAAGTTTATAAAGCTCATTTTCAAGCATGCAATTTGCTATTATAACACCATTTAGTGATTTAAAAATACGCCTTCAAGATTTAATTATCATTTCGCCTTTAGCCCCATCTAATTCTTTTATTTAAAAAAGATTTTTCATGAGACTTGGAACATGGAGTACATTTAGCATGGTATTCTCTAAACCATTTAACAACAAAATGGACACATTTCCTTGTCCCTAAATGGGATGTGAAGTATCATCTTTTAAATAAATAACAGACCCAATATTTGTCGAGGTTTTACATGAAGAAAAAAAAGGTGATTTCATGTGCCATATGTTAAGTTGTTCATGTGTCAATATATCAACTGGGATCTTTTCCCTTGGTAATTAATGTTGTTGTAACATACAATATATTGTCTTCAACAACTATATTTCCTTGTCTTATTCTTTTCAGTAATGATCATTTTAAAAAAATCTTTAATGACATGGCTTGGTTTCTTACAATAGAAACATATTACCTTTTTCTTATTAAAAACATAAGGTGCATTAAATAATGCATTTAGATTTCCTCCATCTTTTTGTAAGGTCCTATGAGGGACATTTTTCTTTTGGAATGACATAAGGTTCTTTCCTATGAAGAGAACCTTTGAATTATCATTTCCAAATCCAAAATCCTTCATCAAGGTTTCTTCTTGAATCAAGTATGTAATTAAAAATTGTAGGCTCAATCACATTTGTCTTTTCAAGGTTGATAGAAAATGTGTAATTATATGGCATACTACGCATCAATGATAAAATTGCATCATCATCATCAATTGGGCTTTCCGGTGAAACCAATTGTTTAAGTATCACTTGAAATAAATGAATATGTTTTATTACACTATCTAAGTCTTTAATTTTTAGGCTTTGTAATTTATCTTTCAAGTGCATTGTAATGACAACATCTTTTGCTTCATACAACTTGCATAATTCCACCCATGCTTCATGAGAGCTTTGGCATGATTGAATATGAGATATCATTATATTGTCAAGGTAGTTAGTGATGATAGAACATGCCAATGCACCTCTATTTTCCCATTCAATAGTGCTCCCTTTTCTAATAAGAGGCAATGGTTGAGTTACTTACTATGATGGATGCTACATGTTTCTTTTTTGAGCCATCCACAATAACTAGTTGGTCCTTTTTGGGACCTGGAGCAAAGGTAAGCCTAATGCCCAATTTTATGAAAGGTATTCATATTTTTCCCTTTCAACTGTTGGGTCATTTTTTTTCTTTTTTCTACCAAGTAAATTGGATGTGCAATGCATGGTCATAGCCAAGAAGGAACAAAACAAAAAAAAAATTTCAAAACCCTTTAAAATTGATGTTCAATAAATATAATAAACAAATGCAAAGTGGGTGAAGAGCATCTCAATCCATATTCTTATAAAAATTCAAAATTCTATAAGGTGTGTAATGATTTTTAAAGTAATGTGGGTTTTAAAATTTGTGGTTGGCTTTGGAAATTGAAACACCAAAATCCAATTAACATTGATTGAAATTTGGATTGCCTATTATTGATTTTATTAATTAGATATGGGTACATCTCATATTAATTCTTTAAAAATCTAAACTTTGAAACAATCATGAGCATATAAAGTTCAAATGAACTTTAAAAATATCTATACACATGAAGGAAGGTTGTTTGTTTGTTTTGTTCCAATGATTCATGAAACCAAGGTCATAATGACAAAAGGAAAATTATTAAATTTTCCATTTGGCCAATCAATTGGGATCTTTGTAAGAAATGACATCTTTAAAATTTTAAAAATATAACTCAACCTAGGATTTGAACCTAGAAAAATACGCCCAATTTGCGCATTGAGTGGAAAGGAGATTTGTAAAACCAATCAAAACAATTGCACATAGTGCATATGAGATTACAATGATATATGTGTTAGTATTTCAATTTAAAACAATGTTCACATTTTCTAAAAACCATGGCAACATAGGTTGTATGTCCGAAGGTTGAATCTTGTTAACAATTTTCAAAAAAATTCAACTTGTGACTCTAGGTAGCATTACATACAATAATCTTCATGCAAAGGATTCATGAATATCTATCATTACTTTGAATGATATTGTTGCACCTTGGGATTTGTGCCTTATAATTGCATAACCTAACATTAAAAGAAATGATGCTTTGTAAAAATGTCCTTGAGAATCATATTTGTTTTGAATTGATTTTTTTTGGAACTATTTGCACATATCTTGATGGATGGAGTGCAACGGACATGCTACAAACATTATTTTTAAAATCAAACTCCAACTTTGTTACGATTCCAATGGTTCCATTTGTAGCACCAACTTTTAAATCAATGTTTTCAATCAACATAACAAATGCTCTTATTGCGACATGTTGCATGCAATTGAATCTTTTATTGTTCACCAAAGATTGAATGTGTTCAACATTCTTTACATTTGTCTCCAATTGAATAGCATAAATTTGGTTAGTTGGAAATTTCTTGTGAAGAATCAAATCATTGTAATAAACAACGTCCTTCCAATGTGTGACAGTATTGTTGTTTTGTCATCAATGTATTGTTCTACTAGATTACATTATAAGGATTGTTTTGGTGTTTGATGGTTTTTTAATTATCACTTTGAGCCACACCAAAACATGAAGAATTCTTTATTTGATTTTAGATTTTTGTTTTTCAATGTCCAAAAGAATTGGTCAAGCATTGGGTAGAGAAAGTCACACCTTTGTATTGGGGAAATCCCAAATAGCAAGGCACAAAATCCTAGTAGGCATTAAACATGAATGGCCATGTGCCATTCATTTTTGAAAAACTTTTTAAAAATAACCCTTCACATTGAAAGATTGATAACAATTTCAAATGAATTTGTTGTAGTGCTCTTGTAGTTCTTTGGACAAGTTGCTTATATAGTAAGCAAGCAAGCTCAAGAACGTCAAAATCTCATCCATTGTCAATGAACTGTTGTTATTTTTCATCACTACACTGTGAAAGAAAACACAAATAAATCCCTCCACCTATTGTTTTTATGGCAATAAGAAAAAAACAAACCCAAACCTTCCTTTATTGTAAGTATGGTAGCAAGAAAAAAACGAACCCACCCTAACCACCTAATATATTTATGACAACACAAAAAATAGATAGCTATTGATTCCTTTTATTGTCAATGTAATTAGTGATTGTCACAATAATTCAAGGGCTGTGAAAGGAAGGTAACAAGAATTTTTTATTTATTATGAAGGTGCTTGTGGCCATAGGGCTGTGAAAGGAAGGCAACAAGAACAAAAAAATTTATTGTGAAGGTGCTTGTAGCCATGTGGCATTCTGAAATTTCAGATTGCGTTTTGAGCCCTTAGGCCTACCTCCACTAATTATAAATCTTTTGCCATCATAGTAAGTGAATTGATGTTTCCATACATCGAAATATGAACCATCAAATTTGAGGATGTCTTTATTGTTTGTCATTCTATGATGCAACACAACTGATGAATTTCGTGTATTCGCAAAGATTTTAATCTATAACATGTTCATTATCAAAGTGCATATTATATATCTTAAATCTTGTGAATAACCAACTTTGACACCATGATACAAAACACAAAGGAGAGAAAAGATGTAGACTCTTCATTCAGTAGTGTCAAAAAGTACATCATTAACATTTCTGAGAGAAATCTCAAAAAGGTTTTAATGGTTGGAAATATGCTTTTTCATTTTGTGTACTTATCAACTATTGGTCACTTAAACCCTAGGTATTAATATTTTCTAACAAGAAGTTTGTCAATGAGATTTTTCATTGTGTTTGTAATGGACCCGCTGCCACTCAACAACTTGCTCCTATGCAGTGGAGACACTGCATCCTCACTACAAGAGAGCCCAGATGCTTCCAAGTTATTTCTTGGTTGCGGTCCTCACTGTATGGCATCACTCTGGGGATCATCTGGATTGAGAGAAACAACAAGGTTTTTAATAACAAGAGCTGGCACAACCATAAAGAGACGAAAGCTCATTTGGGACACCCTAGTGGACTATATGAGAGCTGCCTGGGCTCTGCAAGCAGATCCTGGAAGTGAAAATGAAACATCTCCTGGGCTTTGACATAAGCTCGGGCATAAATAGAGTATTTTGTGATAGGAATGGAAGGATTGTTAGATGGCCCCATGAGAGATTTTATAAGTTTAAGTTCAGGTTGAGTGTGTGGTTGCACTCCGTGCTTGCCTGGGTGGTGGGCTGCCCATGTACCTCCCTTCCCTCTTTGCAATGAATTCTTTCATTGGTGCCAAAAATTAAAAACTAAATAAACTATCTGTATGCTTTGACACTCTTGCAAGACCTCCCCAAGAAAGCCCATTCTAGCCAATTTCAAACATAACAAAATGAAGTAGTGAAAACTATCATCTCTGAATCCAACTCTTTGTCAAAAGAAGAAAAGTTATAGCAATGTGATATGAATTCTAGGATGGGAAATAGGCACTTCCAAGTTCAACACAACCTTCCCAAATTTCCAGATTTTTCTTGTCAAGAAACATCATCATAGGATACATGCTCTTTGGTAAAACTGCACCAACTGAATCTTGTTCTTCCCAAACACTCTTATGGCAACTACAAAATGATTAGAAACTTTGCCATATCTAAACCTTAGTCTGGGTGCACAAGTATCTGACATGAAAAATAGGGACCCCTTGTGTTGTGACTTACAAATACAATGCTGAAACTACTTTTCTAATAAGGGTACTCCTCATGTATTTGTGTGGCATCATCATAGGCATATATTTTCATAACTTATATATATATTACCCATGTCATCTAAAAAACGAAGAAAATATTATGTAAGATAAACATCTGCATAATGCCTCTGCCTAAACTGGGGCAACTTGTTTAAAATCTATGGTCATGTATGACAGATATTTTCAGGTTTTTTCTACAATGTCTTGAAGGAGAGGAGGATGAGGGTGGGTTTAGGGTTTAATGTTTTCAGAAACTTGATAGTCTATTTTAGCTCATACTCACAAAAGAAATCCAGTTGTGAGAAAAATTGAAGCGGATGAACTTGTCTTCACTTGGTCCACTGGGATGGATATCCAGCTTATGCTGGCTGCAATTGGAGGTTCTGAAACCAAGGACGGGGGTGTTTGGCACTAATAGTATTACAAAGATGGGGTTGAACTGGTGAAAGGGGTGTTGTGATGTCAACAATCATCAGGCCCTCCGAGAATTATCTGCAGCAACATCAATCATATCCACAGTTGTGATGAAATTGCACTCCAATGTGCATGTAAAACAAAAGCATTGCACAATAGCCAATATGGTATCCTTGGTTGTTGTTCCCACAATGTGTCTGATCTCTACTTGCGACATGGGGAGTGGAAAAGCTAGTGAAAGGAGTGTTGTATTAACATACATTGCAACTGAATGCAAACTGCCTAGCCAACATAATGGCAGCATTCCGGTCTCTTTCGCTCTCCAATACCAACATAAATTGCACGCCTTTGCGTGGTGACCAGTACAAGCTCCTTGCAGCTGCATCACCTCCTCCTCTTCCACCACATAGCTGCTCACATCAAATCAGATTTTAGAGTGAAAGTTTTTCAGGTAGTAGTTAAGAGCAGCAGCTCCCTAAAGAATTGCTACCTCCACCCTTGCTTTGTAGCACATATGTTTTGCAAGTTATCAAATCAACAAACAACTATAACGCATAATAGAGGGTGAGAAGTGAAGTTGGGAACACATTAATGAAAAGAAATTCTTCCCAACCTGCATTGCTGAGGAATATTCTTCTTTGACCTTAGTACAACGGCCTTTGAGAAGTTTGATTCTCATCTTATCCACAACAAGCACCTGATGTGGTGGCTTTCTCATAACTTCTCCATTTTCCTGGTATACTCGAACCTTCACTCCCAAAAAGAAAGAACACCAGGCTACCCCTATTATATTAAAGATTTCTTCATGAACAACTGACAACATGTATTGTGATATTGGAGTTAAATAAAATTAAAGCAGATAAAATTAAAACTCCAAAGCCATATCAACTTTACAATAGAAAGACATAGGCATTCCACAAGAAAGATATTACAAAAGTAAGTTCAACCCTAAACATGCAGTGTAGTGAAGAAGGTGTACATGAAGGGATGAAGAACTTATAGAAATCTGATTTATATGGGAACACTTACATTGAAATCAGCACTGCCTTTTCTGGCAAGAGCTTCCACTTGATTGCCTAATCCTGGTGCTGCAATGAATGAGATGATACACAAAAGAAAATAATGTTCAAAATACAGGACATCTTCACTTGGTACCCATGATACAACAAAAGTCAGACACAAACTCTGGTAGTGCAACCAACGATTTGAGAATAAACAACATAACCTCTGACCACAAATCAGAGCAATTCCAATCATAGATCATGAACTCAAGATCAAATCCAGTTGCCCTTGGATCACGGTTATGATCAAATCTGGTCGCTTGAAATTAGAAACAAAAATAAAGGATTGTGCCCAGTCCCATGCGGCAGCTGCACTGCGTCTTGCAAAATGTAAGGTTTTCCAGACTACATGAGCCATACAGTTCTGTGAAATCCTCTTTAGCTGGCCTTTTGTTTTTATTGGGTGTTGTCCCATGAAATATGTACATCATACCTGGATCTAGAGGTCCTGAGGTGAAAAGAGTGTCTAATTGGCCATCTGGGAGACCAACATCTACTCGTAAAAGCTTCCCTACATCAACTGGATCTGGCGCATACTGAGGTCTGTTTGCACCTGCAAAAAGAATGGCAACCCATGAGCAGCCAACCTGCTGATATGAAGGTAAATTACGGTTTTAGAGAGAACCCACACACTCTTTTTCAAGCACAATGTGAATTAGATGCAGTTCTAAAATGCAATGCTCCTAACTAAGCTGATCTCCTAATTGCAACTCATGATGGACAACACCTTAGAATCATTAGCATGGCAACACACCTTTTATGGGCTCCACCTTGCTTCCATCGACTGCAGAGACACTGAACCACTGGATGATGCATTTGTGAAGCTCAGGAGCATTCTCAGCACAAGTTGGTGCAATAGCTAGGCATGCACCCAATCGCTCTTCTCCTTGAATCTCAAATTGTGTTGGTCCATTGATTTGTCTCTTTGCAGCTTCCAACTGATCATACAACAAAATATCACCATTATAGCTAGCTAGACTAAATAGTGGTGTTTTGTTTTGCATATTCCAGACTCCTGCTGAAGCTGGTGTACTATTATATTTCTGACTTCAAATTATCATGAGACCGACAGATGAGGACTCATGGGAAGTCTATGGATCAAGAAAAATACACCCTTTAAATGATACATACATACCTTTTTGCGAAGTTGTAGATTCTCCAAAGCTTTGTCAGTGAGTAGCTGATGCAATCCAGCAATTTGATACTCCATATCCATCACCTACCATCATGTCATTCATCTTAGATTAAGCCTCGGGCAGCAGCTCCAGAATTAGATTGGAATATTTTGTACACAAAACATCCATGTAACCAACTGCATATGTTTGACATCTCATCATGTGTACAAAACAATACAATTTTGAGGCTCACTACTGCTGAATATCAGTCAACTAGTGGAGTGGCAGCTGACTCAAGATTGAAGAATCTGATCTCACCTTACTTGGTCCATGAAGCATCATGATTCTCTGGGCTTCTTTCACTTGCATTCTCAATTCTTCAAGCTCCTGCAACATGATGGATCAGATATACACAAATTTGGTCGCTGATTGTTGAAGCCCCAAGGAGTTAGACATATGTGTCTATGGTGAACAATCTTCTTCTTGGCTGCTGTATGTATGTACTGGGAAGAAGTTGATCTTGAGGAATGCAGGTGAACAATAATCTTCTTACTGTCTGCAGGTTCCAGTTTTATACCTGTTGCTTAGCAAAACATAAGGCTTCAGCTTGCTGCTCTAATGCAGCTTCCACACGTAGTGTAGCAGCTCGTGCAGCTTCAATTTCAGATTGTGCTTTCGCCCTTTCCTCATCAATCATCCTCCTTGCATCTTCTGATGCCTAGCTAGCCCTCCACAAGAAGACGAAAAACATATATATATATATATATGTATGTATGCACAGCATTCCTTGATCATCATCATCATGCAACCCCCAAAACATGAGACTTCAGTCTTCTAATGAGGAGCAGCTTGGCTGCAAGACCTGTCTGTGGCCCCCCTTTCCAAAAAGGAAGAAACAACAACAACAAGAGAAGGAAATACTTCCATTGCAGAGACATGAGAAATGAAGGGATAATAAGAGAGTTGTAGCAGCTGCTGCAGGCAAAGTCTGGATGATGATCTGCACCTGTTTGAAAGTGATAGCCATTTGTCTGATCTCCATCCTCTCCTGTTCCAGTTCACTTTCTCTTTGCAACCACTGTGATTCCACCACCTCAAGCTGCAGCAGCAATCCCATGCATCACTCCACACATGAACAAGCTGCTGCTGCATCAGACAATGCTGTTGAAAACACTAGGAATTACTACTAGCTAGAGAGAACTAGAAAACCTCAACAATCTTGAAGCAGGAACTGTACAGCTAGCTGCTGGAGCTTGTTGTCTAGCTATGGCCAAGGGCTAGACTTTGCATTTGGATGAGGCCGGAGCTCTTGCAATGGGGACTGTGGAGCTCAGCCTACGGATAGATAGGACTTGACAAAGAGCTAGTGGACAGTTACAGCAATGAGAGCTTGATCCGCCACGATGTCGTGGTCGTGGTAGCTGTTGTTCTTGACGCCGCGTCCCGACGACGACGTTAGCTCCCAGAGCAAAGAGCGCAAATTCTTGAGTGACACTACTAGTGCTGCAGGCTTCATCATGTCCTGATCATGCTGCTCATGGCGTGCCATCTCCAGCTTCACCTTTTGCTGCAATCAAGCCGAATTACAACTGCCCATCAGCATGCATTCATTCAGTCCACAATCAGCTTACACCGGGCACCACAATCCACGACTCTCGCGATGGAAGAAGCTGTTGGTGATTCTTGAGAACAAAATTCGTGAGTGAAGAAGAAGTTGCTCATGTGTGTTACCTGGACATGGGCAAGAGTGGCGGCGGCAGCGTGAGCTGCAGCTTGTTCTCTCTCGAACTGCGAAGCCATTTCGCGCACCGATAACCTCTGCTGCAACAAGTCGGATTTCTCCTTCCTCAACAGTTTGCGGAATCCCTTAAGCGTTGCAAGTCCTGTTTCATCTAGACAACCAACGTCTTCCGTAACATCAGCTGCTGCTACTGCCAGTGCTGCTGCTGCCACCCCCATTGACTGCATTACTGCAGCTCAGTAAGCTTTTGTTGCAAACAATTTTCCAGCTTCTTACCACTTCCGTAGTCCTCAAAGCAGTTCCAGAATGGTATTAAAGCTGCAACATGTTGTCCTGCTCTCTCATGTCAAACTTCTTCGACTGTCGCGGGATAGAACAACAACTAAATCGCACAAAAAAAAACTCGATCATGGTTCAGCAGAATCCCTTGGAGACTTGATCATATAAGAAGCTGCTGCTGCTGCTGCTGTTGTGCCAGCTCTCTCTCAAGCTGGGATTTTTTTGCTTCTTCTAATGATCATAAAGATTCCCCCGCAGCTTTTGATCTGCTGCAATCGCACTGCAATACTGAGAAGAAGAGCAACAAGTGTTTGCTCAACAGCTTCATTCCTGTTCTTCCTCTTCTGAGCTTAGATAACTCGTCCTACAACAAGTATCATCAATCGCCAAGAACACTAATGCAGTACAGTTCCCTTCAGCTATGATCCATTCTGCTTGTTTCTGTGCAGCAGCTCCACACTCCTCTCACAACCAGGACATGAGAACTAGCAACACAAAACAACTCTCTCTGTGGTCTCTGTGGTCTGTTTGTCTTTCTGTCTGTCCTGTGTGGCAGATGTTTTTCTCGCGCTTGTGATCACGTATACCAAAGGATCGCAACTGTTATGCAAACTTCGCAAAGGACATTAACTCCGGAGCTTCACAACGTTTCCCCCAAATTGCAAAAGTTGTAAAACATACATACATACATACACCCTTACATGCATTTCTATCAGAATCAAAAACACTAAAAAAACACTAAAAGAAGAGGGGGAAAAAAAGCTCGACGACATACATACAGAGCACACAAAACTTCAATGAACAACAAGAGAAAGAACAAGAATCTCAAGCTTGAGGCGGTGTAAGTACGAGAGTTGCGAGAAATTCGCAAGGAGAAGACGACGACGATGACGCACACGAAGAAGAAGATGAATGGAGAAGGACGAAGTGAATGGCAAAGGGTTTTTTTTCACTAATCACGGCTGATTAGTCAGTTTGCTTCAAGTTGTAGTTAACTAACTACCGTAAATGGGGGAGTGTGCTGTTGTTTCTTCACATTTGTGGCTGTTACCGTTAATTATAATAACAGTTTCGCTTAATTAGTGAGTTTGCTTCAAGTTTTATTTAATTAACTACGGTAATTACGGAGCGTGTTTTGTGTTTTTCGCATTTGTGGCCGTTACCGTTAATTAAATAACAGGTGTTTCTAAATAGTGAGTTTGGTCCCATTAGTGAGTTTTTCCTAATTAGTGAGTTTCGTTCCATTAGTGAGTTTGGTCCCATTAGTGAGTTTTGCCTTATTAGTGAGTTTGGTCCAATTAGTGAGTTTTGCCGAATTAGTGAGTTTGGTTCAAGTTTAAGTTGACTAACTATGGTAATTGGGAAGTGTGTTTTTCACATTTGTGGCCGTTACCGTTAATTTTAATTAAACAGGTAACAGTTTTGTCTAATTAATTAACTAATTTTGGCATTTTCATTTCAATTTTATTTTTATTTTTATTTTGAAGATTCTATAATTCCTTCCAAAATTTGGGGTTATTTGAAAAAAAAATTAAAATTGTAGAATTTCAACATTTTGAAAAATAATGTAATTTAATCATGGTCCAAGCTGCCAAGGTTGTAGAGTATACCAAAAAAACACTTAATTAAATGTCTTCCTTGGAAATTGAGAGATGAAAGAATCACATACCTATCTTAATCTCCTTAAGGAAGGAAAGTTGTTTGTTTGTTTTGTTTGTCACATTGAGATGTGTACCCAAAATGAGTGTGTCTTCTATCGCACTCTTTATATCATTGGAAAGCTCTTTATGAATGAGGGTGCTGAAATCACTCGACTCCTACTTAAGGAGGGGGGGGGTGCATATAGGTGGTTCCATAATGTTTAGACCTACAACACTAGAGTTACTGAATATTGAACAATTTTTTCATTGAATTTTTATTTTTTCAAAAAAAATGAAAATTAAAGAAAATTGAGATCCATTTTATTGGTATTGTTAAAAAGCCCTGAATGAGTAAGGATTCTATGGAAATGATTTCCTATTTCTTAAACTTACTATGTGGGTGGTTTGCTATTGAATTCAACCAAATCAAAAGGAAAAAAATGAAAATTAGGGTTTACACTTACTTGCACCAACAACAACAGCACATACCACACTAGCAAGTACTAGTTTCTTGAATTTAATCACCTCCCAAATTTAGTCATTATTTACTTGCAACTAAGTTCGGCTAGAGGACTTAACTCCACCACCTCTAGGCTTTAAAGGAAGCACATGAAAGGACTAGTGACTCTCATCATTACAAAGGGTTTTTTTTTCTTTTTCTTTTCCCGACAAGTCACATATTGTAGTAACCTAGGGTCAGCTTCCACATTGACAAGATGAATCATTAATTAATTAATTAATTTATTTTAAATAGTTTCTTAAATTTGAAATTATTATTATTTTCATGACCTACTATGATATCGTTATCTGAGAAATGAAATTATTCAGATTGTCGCCTCTTGCGATAATTATGATGATTTTTTCACACCTCAACTTCATATTTTCTATAAGCAAATTGTTGCTCTTGTTTGCGGCTCCTGAGTTACAAGAGAGAGGAGTGCAGGGTGGGTGGTAGAATGGATTTAAACCGACTAATAAAGGTATAGGGTATTTTTTTAAAACTCGATTCATATGTTTTAAATACTTAGAGGAGTCTTAATTAGGGTTAGGGTTAGGTTTCAAGGTTTTGTAATTTTAGTTTGCTAGAAAAAAATTCTCCTTTTCTCGTCTCCTTCACTTTTGCGATTGCGAATTTATTTTTTCCCGTACTCAAAATTTTTCTCACACTCAAAATGCGATGTCAAATTGTGCAATGATGTTACATTAATATGACCTACTTACTAACTACTTGAGGGTATTGAATGTTGGAAACAAATCAAGCTTTAGGGAATACGGACCACACATTTGTAAGTGAAGTAGAAGAAGGTATGTGGCTTATTGTGTTGTTTTTGTTTTTGCACTTTACACCTTGTGTTTGTGCTTGGAGGTCTTTTGTGTGTTTGTGAAGTAGTGAAGGTCAAAGGGATCTTTTGACAATTATTGCATGTGATTCATCATCTTTCACCTCTTGTGAAGGGAACTACTAATGTTTTATTACTTGTCATTGTTCATCATTTGTCATTTTTTTTTGTGTTCACTTGCATGTTGCCTTTCATTAAACCAATAGCATTGTTGGCCTTTTCTTCACACCTCGTCTTCTAAGCTTGTTTTATAGCTCAAGCAAGAAATTTTACGGGTGGGGAAATACTTTCAAAAAGAAATTTATGTTTTGTTCCTATCATGGAGCTACAATCTTTAAAATATGAACCTCTAAATCCTAAACCTCATTGAACTTCTATTTTCTAAATCTCATACTATAACATTTTATTGTGACTAAATTCAAGTTGGTGAAGTTTAATCTAATTTGTCATTATTTCAACTTTTTAATTTTTAGTTCTTACTTATATGATAGTTTTTTTTCAAATTATATTTTAAGTACTCATGGTGTTAGCTCTACAAACATCATCTGATTTTCTTTGTGGTTTAAGGGTTGTTATTTACAAAGACTATTCAATCCGTTTCGCTCCATAGGCTAGTACATTTAAGCTATGTCCATGAATTGTCTTCCCATACAAGAAAAGATATTTGTTGAAGATATTTTCACAAATTTGGTTGAAAAAACCATGATTGCATATGTGCAACCTACATTAGTTGATTATTTATTGGCCATTTGCACATTTGTTTGTGGATGTCAAAAAGAGCACATGATGTTATTTATGTCATTATTAATTTTATTTCAAGTGATTGAGAGGCAAATCATGTCACCATTGGGTTGTTGGAGGTCACAAACATAAAAGATGTAATAATGGTTCCTAAATTACAAGAAAACTATTAGAATAAAAATTCCTTGATTAGAAAAAAAATTGCCTCCATTAAGGATGAAAGGTCTAACTTGCAAACTTGTGCAAATACCTTGATTTCAATTGTATCATGGAATACATTACTATTACTATAGATGAAAAAATGTCTAATGGTATGCCTTGTGCATCTATGAAGGCCATTCAATCTACCATCCATAAATGTATTATTACATGGCCCAAAAAAAATGGTCAAGGCATGCAAACATGAAATAAAACTTGCATTGAATAGATTAATGCCTAGAATACTCAACACACCCGTGAAAACGAGGTAAACCATTTTTTATCACATTCTAATTATTTTGTGATTCTATGGTTGTTTTGTTTTGTGGTTTCTTAAATTTTTCAAGTTTTTTTTGGTTTTGTGGTTTTCTTTTTTATTATTTATTATTTTGGTTTTGATTATATTCTAACCATTTATTTGGTTCATGGGTGCTATTTGTTTGGTTTTTTTAGTTGATCATTGACTTATTAATCATGTATTATTCTTTCATAATGCACTAACATTTTAAAGTGTTATTGCAATATGCTATAATTGATAATCTATGGCATTACAATCTTGTGTATCATCTTCAAGAATTTTGATGGTACGTGAAGCTATGATAAAAAATTTGTCCCCAATTGCCATTGATTATGTTTTGAACTAAAGTTGTGGACATTGGTTGCTCCAAGATGCCTTGCAATTTATAACATCAACTTGTTAGGATATTAAAAAATAGTTGGCATTCCAAACTTCAACCGACAATTTTATTTAGGAGGATTTTTAAAATCATGAATTGAAAGAACTTGCGGTTTGCATGGAGCAACAAATTTTAAAGGTTCTTTTACCCTTTCTTTCCTTCTTCCATGCATTTGATAGGAAGCAAGGCCATAATATATTGGCTTTGATGTTTGATTTAAGGTTAAAAGGCATGTAGTTTGTTACCACATATCTAGGTCATGAAAATGTTGTTGCTGTTTTTGAATGTGATGAAGAATTTTTTGTTCCCTTTATTGACAAAAATAGTCAAGTTGTTGATGTTCGTTAGTGTTGAAGAAATTGAAGATCTTCAATCTCAAATTCATGTAAAAGATCTACTTCACACCATAACAACTAATGCAAACATTTACATGGATCTGGTGTCAAAAAAATTTGTTGGATTTCATTAGTATCTTGTTGATGCAGAAAATTGCAAGTGTGTTTTGTTTTAGCAATGCAAAGAACAACACAAGTTTCCAACTATTGTTATAATAACATGACATGTTTTTGACATCCTAGCTAGCTAAATCAAGACAAAACATATTTTTTCTATTGTTGGCATTTTGACTACATTTTGTAATTGTTGTTTCTAAATGGAAAATATGGACAAACTCATATTTGTGAACAAAAATTGGCCATCTAATCCATGAATTGGTTGCTTGGAAACCACTAACTTTGCAACTAATTTGGAGGTGGAATTTGAGTTGATATCAAAGTTAGAAGTTGAATTGAAAAGCAAGTTGATAATTTTGAAGGGTGTCCATTGAAAGTTGAATCAAGATAGAACGACAAAAAAGCGACCTAAAACTTAGAACCATTAAACATGATAAAAAAAAACCTTCATTCTAATTCACTATTTGGGTTAGGCCTTTAAATTTCAAGTTATATTTGTCTAATCAAATTAGAAAAAAAAAATTTATGAATTTTTTTTAGCTTGAAGTTTCACCATGACCATGACCTTTGATATATATATATATATATATATATATTCCATTGCTTGTAAATTTGCTTTGCCTCCTACCTTGTAATACAAAGTACAACCCAAGCCTTGTAAGGTTATTAAAGACCCAACACTTGTTTTTGAAAAGAGGGGCTTTCAAATACTTTGTTAAAGAACTTATGATACCCATCTAAGTATTTGTTAAAAAACCAAGGCTTCAAAGGGAGGGTTGGTGGGCACGGTTTCAAATATCTTGGCTGAAAAACCTTAGGTATACATGTCTGGATATATATTAAAGAACGGGTCTTCAAAGGGGGCCTTTGAAATACCCTAGTTAAAGAACCTATATATACCCATCTGGGTACTGATGAAAGAACCAGGGCTTGCAATTTATGAAAATTTTGACCTCATGTTATGTCAAAATAAAAGTACAGAATGATGAGTTATCATTGCATGTAATGTCATGAAAACATATCATTATATATATATAGCACATTTTTTTCTCTTCCCCATGATTCTTAATAGGGATTCCATTTTATTCAATAATTTAAGTGAGTTGTAATAAACATTGAAGTTGTAACTAAACATAAATAGCTAAATGATTGGTAAGGCAACTACATATTAGATATTGAGGAGTGAAACCAAAGAAAATGATAAATCCTTCATACAACTTACCCAACTATTTGAAGTTGCCAAAACTTGGACATGTAATTTGAGCAAATAATTTACTTAATCTTTGATGTTTCAAGTTAATTTTTAGAAATGTAGCATTTAAAAATTTAATAATGTAACTACTTGGGAACCTGAAAAGGCACAAATAATAGAAGTCAAACCATATGTTGTGAGATGATACCATTTTTATACTTAAATTTGATTGTTTTGTCTTTTCTTGCCAGCCAACTTTACCTTTGCTTCACCATAGGCAACCAGCACCTCCTACAATGGGTACCTTCACCTTCTTGAGTGAAGCCTTGAGGAGAGGGGGGCTGGGGGGGTGGGTCTGTAATGAACTGATTGAGGAAATGTGCCATCTCCCCCCCCCTTATAAAAAGGCTGGAAAAATGCTTTAGCTTTGCATGCATAAAAGGCCTTTAAAAGATGCAAAAAGCCTTCTTCCCCACCCCCTTTGATTGATGGAAAAAGCTTGATAAAGAAGGCCAAATAATACATGGCCATTTCAAAAGGTTATATACCATTGGTGTAAGGTAATGCATTGAAAGAAGCAGGGTGTCACCCTACATCAAGCACCAGCAGAATTACCAGCATTTTGGTGATACCTGGTGGATACCCATCGGTTATCATGGGGAAATGAAACTGGGCATTTTCCCTTTGAAATGTGAAATGTGAAATGCTCTTGTGTTTGCAGACGACACATTCTGCTTGTAACATGCCCTCCTCGTCCAGTCCAGATACATGGGAGAACACATTGGAGAAATTCTACCAGGTTGTTGTTTTTTCATGTGAACTATTATAGAACTCAAAAATAATTGTTGATGTATTTTAGAACTGTCAAAGTAAGCCTGCCTGCAAGAGGGTACTATTTTATTTTTTTCCAGTTTGATAGAGTTGAATCGGTCATCTCTTCGTTTCTTCCCAAAGAAAATTGTGTGGATTGGCAGACAAGCATGAGCTTCCCCTGGGGGTAGGGGGCAGAGAGAGAGAGAGAGAGAGAGGTTTTTGTGCAATTTTTCAGGCTCCTAAAAAAATAAGGTGTGACACATGTATCCTGTATGGGATTCTAATCCCAAAATTCAGTAGGGGCAGAGAGAAAGCAGAAAGGATTTTCTTCTCTAATTCATGAAGAACTTGCGTGTCTCAGTACTTTGAGGCAGGCAATGAGGTTCAATGTTCAATCTAGAATCGAATGCATGGCAACCCATCCCCAAGCACTTGCTCGTTGTTTCCAAGAGGTTTTTATTCATGGTAGGTAAAGGCCCATGGACTGGAGCATTACCAGACTAAAGGGCTCACTCATCTGAGGCAGCAGCCCAAGGGCAACACCAAATTCTTGTGATGCGCCCAGCCGAGGGGCATAATACTGTGTGTAATGACTGCTCAGCTGCACATCTGACACACAAAGAAAAACAACAGGCGCATCCAAAAATGTAAGAGCTTGCCCAGAAACATAAGATGAGCTCCTCGTACGAAGTACACTGCAAAATACCAGCAAGTGCATTACATTGATGTGTTGGTCTCTTTAACCCTGCACATACAACAAGCATCCCTCCTGTCTAAGTACGGGTGCCAAAAATCTGAATAATTAGACCAACAAAAGAGCTGGCATGTTCTTCTTCTTTAAATAAGGGAGAATAGCAAATGGTAGAACAGAGAATCCAGACCTTCCTGCACCAGCCCATTCCGACCCTTTTTTTTTAAACTTTAATGTTTTTGGAAAATAGTTCGAGTCTTCAGATGGTGATCAGCCAAGTGGAAAAAATGGGCCCAAAAGAAAACCAGATTAGGTACTAGTGTTTTGTATCTCTAGCATCTGTTTAGGGTTTAGTGTAAACCCTGACTCCTAATGTAAAGCGGGCCTAAGTGCTCGAACTTTTGTGAGCTTGCAACTCCTCCAAAGCTTGCAGTGCTTTTCGGGCTAATTTTCACATTTTTCAACCTGAAAAATATGATACAATTTTGAGACATACAAAGAGTTTTGGTATTTTTTATAATTTTAAAATGGCACCTACTTCACCAGGTTTTGAAGAATTTTTTTTAACAGATTTGTATAACAGGATTTGATCCAGCAGATAGCCAAAAAACGAAAAGGAATGTTAAAATTTGTCTACTTTCATATCTGTTCTATGCCCAAATTTGGCTAAATCTTCCTGTGGATTGATAGCCAGTTTGGGTACATCACAAAAGTGAGAAGAAAAAACCCGTGCTCCAAAATTATTGAGGTATTTTTATGATGAGGGTTTTTAATGATATATATGCTGCTGGGAGATTGCAAGCATGAATTTGTCTTTCCATCTTCAACTTTGTTCAGAAATTCCTCCCTGCATGCTGTGTGACTCTGTATCATGACACTTTTCATGATGCAGACCACCACAAGCATGAGTTTGTCCACTTGCTCATCTTTGATACAGATCACAACTCAACTTTGTTGCTCAGAACTAGTATTGGACTACTACTGGTATCAACTTTTGAAGATACCAGATTTTGGGTCGGAGGCTGATTTTTGCCTGAAATAAGACAGGTATAAACTTGGTATTGGTATTAGTATGTGTCATGATGTACATGCATGGTATTTGTAGCTCAGGTCCTTTATATCAGGCTGGTATTGCCTCAGGTCATACATTGTCAGCGGTATGTTCTTCAACACAAGTAGATACCAGTATTGTATACCCAGGTTGTAATCTATCTACCTTTCCAACACTCTAAGTGTAGATAGACACTGGTGTCGGTTAGAAAAACCAAATACCTATCATGCATGGTATTCCTAAAAGACATGTCAATAATGCTTTTGCAATCGAAGCTCCGGTTTTGATCTGAACTTTGGAAGCATAATTTAGTTGGGTAAAGCATGTTCAGCAAGTTCATTTATTCTTGTCTCATTAAACCCAATAACACAAATAAAATTTTACTTACAAGGGAGACAGATGATCATGTGCATGGTCACATTCCTGACAGTTTGCGCCTAGGTATAAGATGCTTAGGAACTCTCTCTCTATAGCAGAGGATCCAATGGCAAGTCAAACATGTGATTTGTAAACAACAACAACAACAACAGCAGCAGCAGCAGAGCTTCTTCACAAGGAAAAGATTTGGGGCTGATTTGGTTTCAGGCTGTGGGTTCCAGTTCCTGTTACTGAAGGTGTGTAGTGTAACAATATTGTAATGCTGTTTTGGATTAGGACCAGTGTTGTTGGCAGGTTCCTGGTTAAGAGTGTTAAAAGCTTAACACCATGTTCTTCCAATCTGGGCCCAAACCAAACCAACATGCTTTTGGTGGAATGGGCACAAGAATCAATTCTCTTGGAACTAAGCTCTTTGCTACAATCAGAATTGTGATCAAAACTTTCACCCCAAAAAAAAAATAATAATAATCTTAAACCAAGGTTTAGGTTTTAAAAGGTAAGGTTAAAGTTCTTTAGGCAAGCAAGCAGAACTTTTTTTTTTTTACAAAGTTGGTTAGTAGGTTGAACTTTAAAAGATAATTATTTAATATTAATTAGTTGTAAAACTCAATTATATCTCATATTTAATTTTCAGTTTTAGTTTGTTATATACTCATCATAAACATTTCCCTTCTATCATCACTATAACAAATTCAAGTTCTTGCTTTGATCTATAGTGATAGATGCAAAAAAATTGTGCTTGATTAACATTCTTGATTTTAGGCAAATTTGTGTTCAAGTTATAGAGTATTCGGATTGGAGGTTTCAATGTTTTGTTGGAACTAGATTGGACCACCGGCCTCTTTATAAAGTTGAATTAGAATCTAAAGTGGGGGTGTTGTCCTTTTTCAAACATGTTTTATGTAAACGTGTTCTCTAGGCTAGGTAGATAAATACAATTTTTTATATTAAAAGAATGTATCCATACTTGTATGCAAATAGTTCACTTTCATTGGTTGGACATTATTAATATATTGCATAGTGTCTTGAACTATGCGAACTAATTGAACAAACTAATATTACATTAAAATATATATATATATATGTTTATTTGTGTGTAATTGACATGAAAATTGGGCTTGATCTTAAATTAAACCAAGTTTCAATTAAAGTACAAAAAATGGGTTAGGAGAGGAAAATTAGATGGGTGACCAAGTTCACACTTGGGCCAATGGCACAGGTTATAATACTAGATCTTATTATATTTTGAAGTCACATGTGCATTATTAGTCATTGACCCATTATGTTGAAGCAATTTTGCATTCATCTTTATCAAGTTTTCTTGGTGATTTTGTTCCCTATGTTCTATTTGGCATCCCTTTGGTGATCAAGTAGTATCAGCTCTCCTAATTGGAGTTTCATTGGAGTCTTTTTTGTTAAAGGGAGTTAAGGATGTGAATTTGTTCCCAATGCTGGGAGATATGTCATTTTGCATTAATGGTTTTGGATTGTTTTATCCAGTGTTGGGCAGTTATCATAAACAGGAACAGACCCATCGGTTACAAGGGCGCTTCCTAGGAAGGGTTCACAACCTGAGTTCTCAAATAAAGAGACCATCTTTTTAACCACTGGTTCTTTCATGAAAAACCATCAGCATTGAGGTTTTTGAAATAATCTAAAACCCTAAACCCAGGAGGTTCATCAGTAGAACTTGATAGATGATGTTTAAGCCACTCTTTCAATGTAATGCAATTTTGAGGTGATGTAAGGTATGGTGAATAGTTAAGATGTAAAACCCAATTTTGATCGACTCTAGTTTGCTGAGTTTGGGGATTAGTGCTATTTTTTGGTGGAAATTTTTTCACACTGTTGCAACAAAAGAAAAAAAAAACAAGAATTTTTTTTACATGCCTATTTTTTTTCCTACAAAACATTTTGTAAAAACATATGAAGAAAATTTTGGGTTTTGAAAAAATGTCCTCACCTTTCAACTTCCCCCAAAAACCTATCATCACTTTGGATAATTTTCTTCAACTTATCACCAAATGAATGTCAAATATGCCTTGGGATGCCCACCATCAACGCTTATGTCACAAAATTGAAAAACAATCCTACTTAGGATCAAGAAAATTCAATTTTTTATTTTCAAACACTGAAATTGTGACATAAATTTTAAAAACATTGTTCAAAGATTGTAAGTAGTTCTAAACAAAGATTTTTCTTTCAAATTTTCGATGTTATGCCATTGACTAGCAATCCAAGAGAGATTTAGCTTTAAATGGCCACAAGTTTTTTGAACCTATCTAAACAATTTTAAAAACTAGTAAAAAAAACCACTACTAATCTAAAAGTAGAGTCTAAATGTGGCAAAATGTATTTCAAAAACATTTCTCAATTTTGCATTTTTTTTGAGAAAAAACAGGAATATTGTGATAAAATGTTCTCATTACATTTCTATTTTTTCATATTTTGACATAATTTCACATTGCAAATTCAAACTTCGAAAAATATGATTTCAACACATTGAAAGGTTTTTGAGAGCAAAAAACACAGCCCTAATTTGCCAGATTTCCAAAAAAATTGAAATAAAAACTACCATATCTCTGCAACACATTCCAACAGGTAGCCAAAATGAAATGGGTTTTTTTTAAATGCTCATATTGGGTATATAGCCAAATTTGGCCAAATATTCTTGTTGATGATTGCTAGTTTGGTTAGATCACAAAATTGAAAAGAAAGAAAAAAAACCAACCTCTGATCACAAACTTACAACCCAACGTTCCAAGAGGTTTTTCAAGTTGAGTGTGTTGCTTTAAAATTAGGGAGTATATTTGTGAAAATGATATATCATTTTGAAAGTGAAACATTGGGTGTGGTTAACTTAAACTTGTTTGAATGAGGCATCAAATTCCATCTAAGAGATTGTGAAGCCTGATTTTATTAGAATGAAATTAATTAAATTATGAACTAGGGTGGCAAGTTCAGTTAATTAATCTATTCTCTTTGTTCAATTGTAATCTATAATTTTGGTAACTATTTAGCTTGACATTGCATTCTCTACATATACTTCAACATCTTTAATTCAAAATCCCCAAAAGTATATTGGTTCCTACAATTTTGAAATGTTTAAGCTTGAATGGCATAAAATCAAGCCCACTCACATTGCATAGTCAAAAATGTTATTTCCAAAGGGATTGATTTATGTGATTGATTTAAGTAAGATGAGCAATTCCAGTCCCATTTTGACCATAAATCTTTTGGGAGGGGAGGCATGGGGAAGGCAACAACACCAAGTTTTGCCACCAAAAACACTCATAAATTTTTGGAAACAATCCAAGCAAGCATATTTGACCATGATTCTTCCTTGGTTGTGAAGTTGCTAAAAATGGCCAAAAGGTAGCTTATGTTGTGGGTAACCTGCCAATCTTCACATCAACCAAATGTTAGTGTTGTTATACTTCTTCTACACCTAACTATTATTTGCCACTTTCCACTATAACTATAAATACAAAAACACATGCAAATCACCCCCAAAACACCAAATAGACACAACAATAACAACACAAATAATTCATGAAAAGAAATTTAGAAAAGGATTGAACCCTCCATGAACCCATGATTTAATAGGCCTTTCAATGTAAGGTAGCAACATGGGGACAACTACAAAAGGAAAGAAACCGGGGTTGTATGCTTGCAACTCCACATCTATCTACCTACCTATTTGGAATCTTTTGTCCTAACATGATTGAGAGAGAAGAACTTGTGTGTCACCCATAGCTACAAACTTGATGTGTTTGTAACTCCAACATAAATGGGAATGGTTCTTTGTCTCACATAATTGAGAAGACACTTGTCACCATAACCATTTATTTATGCGGCAATGTCATTGCATTGCTGCACCAAAACAAACCATTCCACCAAGTTTGGTACACAAAAGGAGATCGCAAGGATAGATTATTAGTGATGTTGATCGGTTTTCTTCTATCTTTCTTCTCCATCAATTTTATTTTCATGTGTTTTTGGTTGTAGTAGCACGCTGTTGCATTGTTTCATTGCATTGCAATATGTAGTTGAAAAGTTCCAAGGTTTAGAAGAAGACAAAAAGAAAAGAATAATGTACACTAGCTGAAGAAAGAAATCTACTTAAGTAATGCAGTTATAGACTCAGAACAAATTTGTTTACAATGGGATTTCACAAGCTCTGCTAGCCTAGTTGGTCCTCCAACATAGATAAATTGCTCTTATAGGAACTTGCATCTTGAGAAGAGACTTTTTGTATAACAAGAAGAGAATGGAACTTTGAAATTTCTCATGATGCAAAAGTTTTGGACAAAATTTGCGACTTCTGATGGTGATCCAAAAGCTTGCTATGTTGTTGTTGATGACTACACAAAACACTCATTCTGTCAAGCAAATCTTGTTGACCCACAACCCACAAATTCGTGCTTTCATAAATCCAGTGCAGGCAATGACATTTCCTTGTGCCTTGGCCATTGAGGGATGACATAGCAACAAAGAACTGTGCAATTTTGTCCATATATTCAGCCCAGCCCAGATTTTCTGCAACAAGGAAGAGCTCTTGGAATGTAGTTCTCAAGAAGGCAATTTGTTTTGTGAACAGGATTTAAAACAGAGCTTTCAATCTGCCAAAGAAGGCAATTGCATTGAAGAGGAAATGAGAGCTCTCAATTCTGTCAAGACGGGCAATGTGTGAAACTGACTGACTTGCGATTTTAGTCCAATGCAAAATCCATGCTCCTATTTCTGTTGCTGGTTTTGAGTTACATTTTCTACTTGGATTTTCGTACTTTTGCCTCTCAGATTTGTCAAAGCATTGCCAGGTAAAAATAAATAAAATACAGAACAGATTTTGGACTTTCCGATCCAGCAAAAAGATTTGAGTTCTTGGATTTATATGCTTATACAATTCATGAATGAAATTGATCTTTGGACTATATTTTCAACTGTGTTGTTTATTTAAGTAAAATAATTGTCAAGATAAGTTTGGGATTTCACCTCTTTTGCAATGAATCTAAGTCAGATGGTGTTCACAAACTTTTCATGCTATGGAACGAATCTGCACAGCTGCATTTGATTACTTGATGACTATGTCAAGGTTTAGCAACAATCTGCCAGAAATTGGGTGGCAAGGTTTTGGAGTAGAACAGATACTAGACATTTGAGTCCATGAGTAGACTTCTGTGATGCATCAAAAGGTCTGAGTATGCCAAGTACACGATTCAGCAACAAACAAAACAAAAACAATCTAAAACTATTTGGAACTCCATGAAAAAACATTATATGGAAATATTCTAAAACCCCCGCAAAAACCTTCAAGAAAACTTGGATTTGCAACTTTGGTCAAGTGCAAGCATCTTTTCCATAGATATCTTCTTCTTTCACTCTGATTTGACCATTCAATTTTGTAGGATCCTTCTTGTAGTGTAGATCAAAGATCTTTGTCTCTCAACCAAATGTTGGCTAAACACAATTGACAAGATCATTAAATTCCTTCAGTAGAGGTCAAATGATATCTCCTGTTTTACAGTTGATAAGATCAAATGTTGATCATATTTTCATGGGTTTACAAGCAAGCAATTTCTCCTACTTTTAGTGGACAAAATCAAAATTTGACCATATATTTTCATGGGTTCACAAGCAAGCAAGATGCATAAGTAATTTGGCTCAGAATCTTCATGGCAATATGTACTTGGATCATTCTAGAAGTCTGGGGAACTAATTACATCTGCCGAGTATGCCATAAGTCTTTCTTGGAGTTTCTGGCCAGCGTACTCAGTAACCGTGTCCTGGGTGGGCACTCTTTCATTCACCAGCTGATGCCAAAGCCCAAGAGTTGCTGAAGGAAATTCAAGTTCCTCAAATGCCACACTAGGTCTCAAGGAGTCATGAACCCATTTAGGCTAGCTAGTAGAGTTGAGATCCTCTTGAACAATGTCTGGACTCAGCTAGCTTGTTCAAGAGGGATTATTGGGTATCGTATTATCAGGGACAGTTGCACCTTGGTGCAAAGTTGCAGGAGTGAGTTAGTCAACTTGTGTACCAAAAATGGTGCAAAGCTTCACAATTTTGTGGATGGATTAATTGCAGACTTGTTGATGAAATAGTTCCAACAGACTTCTTTGATTTTTGTGTTCAAATTACAAGTCCTGAAAACAAATTTGCAATGCATATAAGTGTATCAAAGGAACTCGGATGCTCCTGGTAATGTTTGTTTTGGCATTGGCCTGTTGGAGTGCAAAATCTCAAT
Source organism: Sphagnum tenellum (assembly GCA_963921925.1). Lineage (NCBI taxonomy): Eukaryota > Viridiplantae > Streptophyta > Sphagnopsida > Sphagnales > Sphagnaceae > Sphagnum > Sphagnum tenellum. The sequence goes on from OY998154.1 coordinate 5,093,130, forward strand.
AGTAGTGTGATTGGAAGGATTGAGCCCAACTTATTATAAGACAACAACAGGTCATGTAAAATCCATTTTGGAAAGGGAAGTTATTTCATAAACCACATATGTTGGAGATCACATGAAAGACATGATGCAGAAAATTTTGAAAAATTGTGTGTGACCCGAGTCATGAAATTAGACACTAATCTGCTATTGCAAGTTCCTGGATTCAGGCACTGTTGGATAAGCAGTTGGAAGCTGAGAGAACTCCCCCCACCCCCTGTTTATAGAGGTAAAGGTAGACAGGCTGACCACTTAAGTCCTCAGAGAGCTTAAAAATCCTTGGGCATAGATTTGAACCTCAGCTTGGAGAGCTTAAAATCTTCTTGAGAGCTTGGAATCCTTGGACATAGATCAAAAAGCTCTTGGAGAGCTCAAAATCTTTGGACATAGCTTGGTTGCCTCTGGAGTTCAAAGAGGTATGTATGGTGGACTTAGAAGAGGATTGTAGATTACAACTTCAAGTCAATTGGATTTAGCCATCATACTACCCTCACAACAACAGCAGTTTTGGCCAAGCACCCACCAGCTCACATCCATCTATCCATACATCCATCCATCCACTGGACGGCGCCCGTTACAATTCATTCAGTTGTGGATGAACCTCAACTGAGCTAATATCACTGATATTACCTCAACTGGTCTTGGTTGGGTACTTTTGGAAACTTTTGTGAAGAAGGCCTGAGCCTTGTATTGGGTCCAAGACTGACCCTTGGCTGGTGTGAGGCAGGTATATATATATACCCGGTATTATTGAGACTCATATAAAACTGGTCTTATGTTTGGAAACTTTCTCATCCAGGCCTCTCATCCCTTGTATGGGGTCCTAGACTGATTTTTGAATGATATGAGGCGGGTATATGTGGGTACCCATTTTGGGAGAGGGTTAGATGGGTTGGTTTCAATTCCAGTCACTAAAGAACCAAACCAGAACTGGGTCTGATTGATTGATTGATTTTGGGCAATCAGGTTCTCAGTTTTAATTTTGAAAGGAATTATGAGAACCGTTCACCCAAACTGGGTTCCCAGTTTTTTCAGAACCAGAACCACAATGGGAACTGGGGTTTTTGCAAAAAAAAAGTGTTTTGAAAAAGAAAAGGACTACAACGGGTGGGGGGGGGCCTAACCCCCAAGTTTTACTGGAAGTTAGTGGCCAGTTTTGGTCCAGGTTTACCAAGAACCAGACCAAAACTAGGTCTGATTCTTAAGAACTGGGACCAGAACTGGGACCGAACTGGGATCAAATTATTTTTCAAAAGAACCAGACCCAGAACCAAAGGTTCCTCATAAAAGTCAAGAACTACCCAACACGGGTATATATATATATTATAAATATATGTGATATTGAAACTGATATAAAACTGGTACAAGGCTGGTATATTACATTCGGAGGTCCTTACCAGATTGGTAGGTTACTTGCTACTATAATATTTATACAAGTGCTGATGATACCATGTGCAGACGACCTCCATCTATATAAACCCTAAATCCTAAACCCTATTATATACCCATATATATATATACTGGACCAACACTGGTTTTGACTAGTCTCCACAACAGGCAGGAAGAGGGGATGATGGATCTAGTGCATGATGATGAGTTTGAAGCATGAGAAGCCTAAGTCAGTGACAGAATGTGCTTGTGGTGATCACAAGGCTGCTGCTAGCTACTAGGTAGTATTTGCTTCTGCTACTACTACTACTACTACTACTACAGTCTATTACTTATTTACACACACACACACACTCTCTCTCTCTCTCTCTCTCTCTCTCTGTGTCTTTTTCCAGGCTTTCTGATTCTATCTAACCTGGACATCACACACAAAGCTTGAGACTTGGTTGGGCCCAAAAGCAAAGAAAAGAAAAGACAGACAAAGCCCCATTGATGAGTGAATGAATGAATGGCTTTGATTTGATTCATTCAGTGTGCCTTTACTTTCTCTCTCTCTCTCTCTCTCTCTCTCTCCTCCTCCTCCTCCTCCCCCCCCCTTCCCTTGTCCTGTTGTGGTGTTGCAGCACAAATAATTCTGGCAAACATACTTTCCAAAGCTTGCCCCTCCAATAATGGGCACAGCATCCAATTAGTGTGAATGATGCAGTTAGTTCCCAGTCAGTGCCTACCATGAAAAAAATGAGCAAAAGAGAAAGAAAGAGAGAGAGGGAGAGAGAGAAAGTCTTGTAAGTTGTGGCCCCCATGCAGAAGCCAGCTCCCTCCCCTTCAACCCCCCCCCCCCTCCTCATCACACTTACAATTGGTTTTTGACAAATTAGGTTTTTGTCTACTGCAAAGACTATAAAACACAAAATTCAATTTTTGTCTGCTACCAAGACTAAAACTCAAAAATTACCTTTCTCTTTGTGCAATGGAATTCTGTCCATTTGTTTCCCCAAAAATCCACAAAAAAAAAAAAAAAAAAAACCCTAAAAATACCTAAAACTCGGAAAAACCAACTATTCTATTGAAGGCTGTGATATCATGTATAATAATAATAAACATATCCACACCAGACTCCCAAAAAAAGAAACCCAATAACAACAACAACGCACACAATTGAAAGAGTAGTATGTACATAAAACGTAACTATAAGAGCCAAGCTTTCCAGCACAACAAAACAACAACGCATGGCCGAGCTTCTTCCCACTGTATGTACTTCTTCTCTGTGTTAACAAATTATTATAGCTTCACTCTGGTCCCACCCACTCTCTCTTTTTTCACTATTGTTTTCCTTCCTTGAGCCTCAATTCCTCACCCAATAAAATCATCATTGTTCTTCACTAATGATTTCATGCAGGCAAAACTCAGTTGGGACCTTCTTCCTCGCAAATTGGTTTGGTTTTGTCATCACTCCTTCATTTCATAGCTGTAGTAGAACAACAAACACTCAAATCAGTTGTGGGTCCCAAGTCCTATTTTCTTTCATTCATTCAAAGCTCCATATTCAATGATGCCACTTATTTCCTTCTCAAGACCCCACCACACCCAAGCAACCCAAAACATATATATATTCTCCTCCTCCTCCTCGCCCACATTTTGTGCTTTTAAAATTTTAAAAAAATTGGAATTGCAAATTATTTGGTCTACAAAAATTATTGGGATGGAATTTTCTGCATCCAAGGCCATGATGAGGACTGCACTTTTAAATTATTTGTTTTTGTGTTTATGAAGCTTTTTTGGGTGGTCAAAAACTCCAGAAATTGGCTAAATATTTCCTTAATTTGGAACTTGTTGTAAAAACTTATTTGGCAAACCAGTTGTTTTCCTCAGAAGAGATCCCCCCATCAATGGGTGAGGCAGAGTTGTGATAAATTTTTAGGCCAGGCAAAGGGTCTTCCCCACATCCAAAAGGTATTGCTCTCTTTGGGTGAACCCACCAGGTAACCCAAAGATTGGAGCAAAATTTTACTTAAAAATGCAAATTAAGTTCCTTCTTCTCCCCTCCCTCGGTATTAGCCAGGAGGATGGATGGGATGGGATGGGATGGATGGATGATCATTGGATAAGCAACTTGAGGATGGATGGATGGATGGATGGATGGTCATAGGATGAATAACTTATGGGTGGACGGATGGTCATGGGGTGAGTGATTTTTAATTTTTTTGGGCCTTCTGAAAACACAACATGAAAGCAAAACACAATTTGTGGTCTAGTCATTGTGCACATTGAATGATTTGTTGTGTCGTCTACTGGCTGCACAGATGCTTGCTGGTCAGATTGATGTACATTCATTCATTCATTCATTCGACAGTGGCCCAACACCGTCGTCTTTCTTCTATAATGGAAAGAAGGCAACCCACCTGCAACCGACCAAAGGAAGAAGAAGAATAAGAATACCACTGGATGTAGGTAGTAGCAAACACAAAACCAAACCAAACCAAAGTGGCCCACACCCATTGGCACTACCAATATAGCCCTTTGCTTTGCACTCATTAAGTTAACATGGTTGGTGCTCAGGTTCTAGATCCCTCACCATGAAGAAGGTTATCAATGAAGAAGTGGAATGGAGCAAGAAGGGAGGTTGGGGCTTTCATTGGGGGGAGTTCCATTAAACATTCCACCCGTAATCTTTATGTTCAATCTTCATTCTCCTATAGAGAGAGAGAGAGAGAGACCAACAAATTGGATCAATCTTCTTCTTCTTCACCTCTAATGAAAAGGTTGGGGTTTTTTTTTGGTATAATGAATGTGTTTTTTTTTAGATCAATTCTCACATCCAAAATTTTTATTTTATGTGCATCTATCTTACATGTAGGGTCCATTTTGTGGGCATTCATGCCCCCCATGAGCACCTTTAAAATGGAACATGTGGGTTTCCACCATTTTGTGTTATTTGTGAGAGTAAATTGGCTTATCCTCCTATGGCCACTACAATTATCAGGAAAATAAATAAAATCAAGACACAAATAATGGTTTTATTTTGAAAAGGCTAATGTCAAAACCCAATCGAATATTGAAGGGTTTTCAGGTTGAGCTTGAATATTATTATTTTGTCTTTCTTTCTTTCTTTCTGATTTTTCATCCAAGGGGAAGCTAGTTCATCCATATTTTGAATGTTTGTTAAGTTTCATCCATCAACTCGCCAAATGATAGTGTGAAGACCAGCCAACAAGTGAGGTTTACCAAACACAGATTGAATTGAATTCAAGGCAATGCATGGTCTTCCAATTGTCCATGATTTTCAAATTAAGTGAATTCAATTTTAAATTTATATCAAATTTTGAATTTTCTTTGGAAATTTCAAAATGGCCTCGTATGAACTTGGATTGGTGAACCATTTTCTATTACCAACTTCTTGGAAAGAAGAGCAACCAAGATCTATGGGCAAAAAAAATCATTTAATTTTATGATGAAAGTTTTTGGTTCATGTCAACAAGTATTCAGACTCAACACAAACCCTTGTCCTCATTTCTTCAACCCCTTATATCATAAAACCATTTTAACTCTCAAAAGTCCTTTTGCCTAAAATCAAATGGAATTCTTCCTCTTTTTGTGGAAGATTATGAACCCAACCAAAACCTCAAACTTTTTTCCAACTCATTCAAATTGGTTTTTGGTCACATACCACCCCTTTACTTGGTGGTCCTCATGATATGGTATTTGAACATTTGAATGATTATTTTCATCTAGAAGATTTTGCAAGTGGTTTTTCCCAACTATTCCAGCTTTGATCACGTATCACACATGGACATATGTCCATCAATGCATTGCACATGTCCTTGGAGCAATTTGTTTCCTAAACATGGCCAAACCATCTGTGGGGTTTGTCCAATTTTTTTTGGAAAAACATTATGTTACCTCATTAATTACACCTTATGCCTTCAATTTCATGATTCATTTTAAAACATTTTAACCCCCCCCCCCAATTGGGTGTCACAACTGAAGGAAGATGTGAAGCAATAGTTCACGACATATGATGCATTTTCGATTTCCATCTTGATTGGGTGCTCCTAAAAATTGACATGGGCAATGCATTAACTATGACATGGGCAAACCATGACTTTAGTAAGTATGGCTAATATATTAACTTTTATACATAATTTGGTGTGGCACATTGGTTGATTAATTCTATTTTAAATGAAAGATTTTGTGTTCAAACATTTCTACCATCTCCATTGTCTTCTTGGATTGCTTTTATCCAAGAAGACAAATGACAATCATTTTCAAAAAATGGTTGTGTTTTCCATAGTTGTTTTCTCTAGGACAAATGTGTTGAATTGCCCACTAGGGTTGTGTTCCTTAAAGAAATGGATGTGTTGATCACGGGATGGCCTTTTCCTTGGGGTAAATGTGTTGAACTACCCTACCTTGGTTGTGTTACCTTGGTGAATCTTCCCTAAGGAAGATGTGTTGGAAATGGTTGTGTTGCTTGGGAAAATGCTTGTGTTACCATAAGGATGGCCTATACATGGTTCAAATGCATATACCTACTTTGATAAATGGTTGTGTTGCCTTCAAGGAATGGCATGTTGTTGGGGCATTTGTGCTATTTAATAATTGTCTTAATACATGTTTGTGTTGCCCCCCATAATGGCCCATCTGCAAAATGGTTGGGAAACAATCGTGTTTCATAACACATAGATATATTCGTTAGGGAAATTAAATTTCATTTATAATTTTATAAATTTCACTAACAATCAAATTATGTGAAATGCTTCAAATTATGAGTAAGGTTTCAAAATATATGAAAAATATATGGACAATGAGTGCATAATAAATGAAAACTTAGAAACAAAACTTGCACCATGAATGAAATACTAAGAAGAAAGGGCAAAATGAGTAAAAGGTGGGAATTAAAGTTGCATCATGGACAAAATTCTAAGAAAAGAGTTGTAAAATGAATGAAAACCTGATTATATTTTTCACAATGAGAGAAAATTTATATAATTGAAGAGATGTTGAAGTTGTACAATTGGAAAAAACCTAGGGATGAAAGATGAAAATATGAAATGACACATCCATTATGTGCAATTTCTAATTTTTTTTAAAACCTTGCAACTTCCCTAGATGTTTTTCCTATGGAGGTTTTGTGGAAGATGTGATCCCAATTTTTTTTCTCCTGAGGAAACTTTAGTCAACTCCTTTTTTTTCTTTTTTTAAAGGCAACTAACTTGATTAAGGAAGTGTGCCCAAAGCAAAAAAAGAAACATCCCAAGAGTCACATTCTTCAATAACAATCAAAGAAAAGTTCATCCAAGAGAAAATGGGTCAAATTGCCAAAATAAAAAAATCCCAAGAGCCACCTTCCTTGTATGGTTTCCTCGAATGAACATCCAAAGAAAAGTTCATCCGAAAAAACCATATGAGAAAAAGCATGGTGATGAAAAAAAAGATTGAAGAAATTTAACATGATTTTAAACCATTGTAAAATAAGTCTTTATTTTAAAAATAGAGATAGTTATTGCACTTATGATAATTTAAGTGCATTAAAAAAATCAAGGAAATTGTTTATATATATATATATATATATGAAATTATTCTGATCACAACCCTACATACAACTAAAAGTCTTTATACTTTACAAGTGCCAATGTGTGAGTGATGATTTTAGACACTCAAAAATTATTGGAACATAACAAGTGTGTCTGGGCCACACCTGAATTCTACTACATCTCATAAAACAACATTCCCCAACCCTCTCTTGTAGTGTATAAATTTGTGCCATAATAGAACGAATGGACACACATTCCTAGTGTTTAGCCAAATCATTAGGAGGGTTTAGCCAAATCTGGCTATTAATTAGATATAAAATCATTAATCTTGTGTCTATAATTTTTTGCTACATAATGAAAACCAAGCATGCAAATTTGATGACTTTTCAACTGGTTTTTTCCCCCTCACTTTTGGCAACTGAAAACCTCCCAAATCACTTTCTTTTTTTCGAATTTTTAAATTTCTCTTATGGGGAAAATTCTGGCCAGTAGAAAAAACAGACTGACTGACTCCTAGTGCTTTTTTTTGCTTCAAAATATTAATAGAGTTATCTGTTTAAAGTCGCCCTGCCTTTGGGCCTTAGTTTGACTCTCTAGTCCCTATTTCATCCCCAGTTTGAGTGTCTCCATAAAATGAGCAAATCCATTTCAAGAAACTGGGTATCAGTTCAGAATATCTGCAGGATCTTATGCTGGCAATTCTTTGATTTAATGAAAGAGGACGAGCCGCTGGCAGTCAAATCAGGCAAAATCCAAAACTGGGGGTGAAACTCATCTGAGGACTAATTTAGGTGAGAAAACTACTTTGCTCCCCTGTTTTGTTTCCTGTGTACTGTTTGCATCCTGACTTCTCATTTCATCCCCAGATTGGGTAGGTTACCGAGATAAACTCCATCATTTGATCCATTCCAATCCATTCCATGGTGCAAAACTTGTTACAAATCACAAATTTGTGTAACAAAGTTTACAAGGCAAGGAATGGTATTGACCCATCATCAGTGATCAACACGTTGCCTAGAGCTTCAATTATATGTCATGCATGGGAGTGGCAAGTTGGGTAGCAGCCCCCATCTCCTCAAAACTTGAAGAAATCAAACCAAAAAAGAAGCCAGGCAAGCAAGCAAGGCTGATCCATATAAATAATCCAAGCTTGAAAAACTCATGGTTAAAATGCCTAATAAATAAGTTGCTTCTTCTTCTTCTTTCTACTGGAGCTTCAGGAGTCCCCAGTTTCTGACACAACAATTTGTACATACATACCTTGGAGCAAAGCTTATTGACTGAGTCCAGGGATTTTTTATTTTTTTCTATAACTCTTACTTACACACTCACATAAGGTCTATATTTATGCCCTGTGCTGTTGCAACATGTGTGTGACAGCAGCCAGCCAGCAAGCAAAGCAAATTCAAAGCAAGCAAGCAAGCAAGCAAAGCATTTTGGCTTCAAAAGATTCATCAATATTACATTGAAAAAAACCAAACCATACAAGACCTATTATATAGCATGTTTTGTGGATGTTCAAAAGCCTCCCCTTTCCCTCCCCTCTGTAAAACACTCTCTTCCAAATTGTCAACATTTGTGTCCAGGCAAATGTCCAGACACACCACACACATTATTATTATTGCCTTCCATCTCCACCTCCTCCCTCTCTCATGCAAAGTGTCATCTATCATCCACATTGTGGACTACTAGTAGTACCCTTGTCTAGAATGCACACCCAAGGCACTCCCACAAATTTCTTAGTGTATTTGGAGTGCACCTTATATCCATGGATATATATACATATATATATATATATATATATACCCGTCTCCTAGTTTTCTAAGAGGGATGATGTTTTTTCACCTACTCCTCAAGAGAGGGAGGATGATCCTATGCCTATGTGAAAGATCTTTGTAGGTGTAAGATCCCTCCCACTCTTATGGAGTAGGTGTAAGAACCCTCCTCCTCGCCTTCCTATGCCTCGTGACCTATGTGTGTATTTTAGGTTCATGCTAAGGTTCATCTTGTGCTTTATATGATGATTATTAAAGCCCATCGGTGGGGCGACATTCTCAAAATGTGGGGTCAGACTTGTCTCATTTTAGGACCCTTACTTTGAAACACCTCAACATTGTGAGGGGACTTTACCCCCCCCCCCCCCCCCCCCACACACACACAAAAAAAAACGGTAGTAGCAAGTTCTTCCAACATGATTTTTGGCATTGTGGGGGCAGAATTTTTGCTTAGTTTTGAGAACTGAAGCTCATTGGGACCTTATATGCAAGGTACACAGGCCCCTGTTTGAGGGTCTTACACTTCTAACAGCCTTTAGCAGCTAACTTTCACTATTTTGCATTAGTTTCAACTTTCAACCATATTTCATATACGGTGGTAATCTTGGCGGCTTTGGCACAAATTTATAATTTTCTAAAAATGCTGAAATCCCCCCTCCCCCCCCCCCCACCACCCAAAGAAAAAATTCAAAGAAAAAAAAAAATATGTGAAGGAAAATGAAGAGTCATTTGAAATATTCAAAAAACAAAATAAAAAATTTGAATGAAATATTTATAAAAATCAATTAATTAGACATGGGCTGAAGCCTTACACTGTACAAAAGAACCAAACCCAAAATCAAAGTGCCCTTTCCAAGTGAAAAAAACAAGGGGTGCGTGTCAAAACATTGTGGCAATGCCATTTACATTCAAAAGTATCTCAAGGCAAAAGAAGAAGAATTATGAAAACTCAAATACCTATTTCACCAAGCAAAAAAATATACATAATCTTCAACAACAAAATCCTCTCCAAAAAGGAACCAAAATCCTTCAAGATATTAGAACAGTATAACTAATCTCAAGTGTGTACCTTAGTTACTTACCCTATTTATCCAACACTTGAAGTAATCTTATATATTAAAGCATCAGTGTTTGTCTGTGTGGGCAGTGCCTGAAAGATTCTTTCGGTCACTGCCCGTTCTTTGTGGTGTCTATCTGTCTGTGGTGACAAACAGGGTAGGGCAAGGGCGGCCAGGACAGACGCTACAAGGGGCCGGGCGAGGTGCCATTTTTTTATTAAAGAAATCCTTGGGGAAAACCAGGGGACCTGCATCTAATCAAACAAAAATACAATTTTTAAAAAAAATTATTTTCATTATAGAACATATTAAAATTAAAATTTTTTTAAAAAGAAAATAATAACAAAATACATAAATACATAAATATATAAAAATAGAGTAAATAAAGAGTAAAAAATAAGAAAAAACAAAACTTATAAATATTGAAGAAACACCCTACTTGAAAAAGAATGAGGTGTGTCTTCTTTCTCCAAACTTCAAACTTGCATCCAAATAAATATCTATAAAAAAGTGAAAAAGAAACACTTTATTTTTATTATACAAAATAATAATAAAAATTAAAAACACATAAAATTAAAAAAATTAAAAATTTCTAAAAAAAACTAAAACATGAACCAAGTTTAAAGAAACCGGGGGACTTCACAGTGGCCAAAGCTCACTGGCACCCACTAGTCACAAGTAATAAGCAAAGCTTGATCTAGCTAATAGTAGACATTCTATATTTTTTATTTTTTATATTTTTGTTTTATATTATAAACATGTTTAGCATTTTAGGATTTGATATAACCTACTTGGATGATAACCAGGTCATGTGAGTGAATTATTTAATGTCATTTTGTAAGGACAATTGAGGAGACTTGAACAACACCCTTTTTAGGGTTAAGGTCACTTTACTCTCTCAGACATGGTCACTTTGCAATCCCCCTCTCAGCCCTAAACAAGGATCAACTCACAATAGCCCAACTAACCCCTGGGTCCAAACCTCATCTACTCACTCACATGGGTCTTTTCATTTCATTGGAGAGTTATCATAACTAAGACTTCTCTTTTGCACTTGTCACAAGCTATTTGAAAGGCAAAAACAATAATAAAAAAAGGGTCCAAAACTTTATGCCTCTCAAAAGAAATGCAATGGAAAAAAAAAGATCCCATCACATTTTTTTTAATTTTATTTTATTAAAAAACTCTTATCATTGGACAAAGGGGCTAAAACAAACACCAACACCGACATTGGTAGGTTAATACCTTATGAACCTTCTTAAAGGAGAGGCCTCTTTAAAATAAAAAAGCTTACATCAACTTGGGAAATATTAGAATTGGACCTTAATTTAATCTAATGGCTGAATATCATAATATTTATTTATTTATTTATCATTCTGGCAATATTTAAATTATTTTCAAATGTCACATTTTTTCAAAGTTACTTGGCCATGATCACTTTTATCACCACATGGAAAATGAAAAAATATGTTATTTCAAATTAATTATTAATAGTTCGACATCAATTTTCATTTTCAATTTTTTTTTTATAAATTAGTTTGAAATTTTTTTCCTTGTTTTTGTTAGTTTCATATGCTACAATATTCACATTTTTAGTCCAAACTTGAGTCCCTAACACCAAGTGTGAATGCACCTTTAGTGGTGTTTGTTTTTTGGAAGGAAGTTATTTACAAAAAAATGTTAAAATTAGAAATCAATTTCTATTTTCATTATAAAAACCATTCCCTTAAGGTCTAAAGAAAAAAGTCCATAATAAGCACATTGAAAAATTGAAATTCCCCTTGTCTTATACCATTAGTGTAAACAAACTCATAGACATCATTTAAATAAAATTTTGTAAATAAAACATGTCAGGAATGTAAAGTTCTAAATAGTTTTACAAGGGGAATTAATTTCCAAAAAAATGGATATAGGAATTTTCCTTAGGGGAAAAAAAATTAAAATGATATATAAGGAAAAGAAAAAAATTTGAGTAGATTATAAATTTATCCCTATAAGATAATTAAAGGACTCAGGGGAAAAGGAAAATTTTTAGGGTAGATTTTTTTTTAAAAATTGTGTAAAGTAATTATTATTATTATTATTATTATTATTATTATAAGGTGGGTAAGAAAAATTTGGAAAATTAGGTATATATATATGTAAATGTCAATGTAATAAAGGAGGGTAAAAGAAATATGTTAGGGAGGTAGATCAAAATAGGTATGGATGTGTAAAAGAAAATGTGTCTTAGGGAGGGGTAAGTAACAAATTTTTCAACCTTTCTTGCTGTAAGGTATCTAGCTAGATCCTAAACTACGAAAGCTACACATAGGTAGGTAGGTAAGTAGGTAGGTAGGTAGATATTTTCTTAGGTAGGTAAGTAGCAAGATGGGTAGCCTAACATGATAGGGAGGTAGTTTTGTAAGTAAATACTTGAGGTAAGTAGGTAGGTAGCAAGATAGATAGGTAGTTTGGTTGGTTGGTAGATATTTAGGTAGGTAGATAGGTAGGTAGCAACATAGATATGAATTTTTGTAGGTAGGTAGCAAGAGAGGTAGCTTGGTTGGAGTGTACCTAGAAGGTAGGTCGGTAGGTAGGTAGGTAGGTAGGTGGGTGGGTGGGTGGGTGGGCGAGAGACGAGTGCAAAGGGGGATTGGAGACAGGCATGTGTACCTACCTACCTTCCTACCTACCTGCGTACCTACCTACCAAGTGGTGTTGGGAGTGTTGCGTACATGCGGCGCAGAGGCTTTGCTTTTTGTTTGTTTCTTGCAATCGGACCTACTAGCAAACCGGTTGGTAATTTGTTGCTGTTGATGATGACGATGATGATTTTGTTGTTGTTGTTGTTGGTGGTGGTGGTGGTGGTGGAGTGAGTAGCTGCAGTAGTAGCAGCAGCAACAGCAGCTAGACTTAGTAGTGGTTGTAGTAAAGTAGCAGAGCCAGCTGCAGCAGCTGCAGAAGTGGGTTTTATATCTATTTGGCTATCTCTCTCTGTGTGTTTCTGTTTCTGTGTTGCAGCTACCCACATTTCTTTCTTGTGTCTGTGTCTTCCTTCCTTTCTGTGAGAGATCCTTGTTGTTGTTGTTGTTGTTGTTGTTGTTTCTTTTTCTTCAGCTCCTCCTTGAGCTGGCAGTAGTAGTAGTAGTAGTAGTAGTAGCAGGCAGCAAGGAGACTTAGAGTGCAAGGGTTAAGTAAGAAGGTGGTTTTTTTTCTTTTGGGTTGTTGTTGTCGTTGTTTCTTCTTCAGGAGTAACAGCAGCAGTTGAAACAGAAGCAACCGTAGCTGTAAAGGAAGGTTTTGGGTGAGAAGAAGAGCCAAGGTGTGAGTGAGTGTGTGTTGTGTGCGAGTTTTTTTTGGGTTTTGTTTTGAAGGTGGTTGGGTGGAAGTGTGAGGGGCGAAGTTTTGGAGGGGGAAAGGATTGAGAGAAAGATTGTGGTATCTCGGCGGCATGGGCATACGCGCAGAAGAGAAGGCATCAGCGGGAAGGATCCAGGAGTGGTGGTAGTGCACACACTAGAAGAGAGGGGATCTCGTTGCGCAATGTGTGAGGAAGGAAGTTCAACGCAGCAGGAACCACCACCCAGTTCCTCTGAGAGTATTATCTGAGGAATAGATCAGCAGGGACCTAGCTTCCTGACGAGTGTCTCCGGGGAAGAAGGAGAGTTGGAGGATCTGTGGACATATAGAGCTTTGCTGTAGACAATGGAAGCAAATGCTGGTCTGGTTGCAGGCTCTCATAAAAGAAACGAGCTTGTGGTGATTCGACCAGATAATGAGGGCGTAAGTGTTTCTTTCCCTCCTTCCCTCGGCTATCTTTCTTTCTTTCTTTCTCCACACTCAATGGCATTCTGGAATCGAATGGAGGAAGGATGGATCAGCGTGAGGCTGATTGTGTCCTTCCTTTATTCCTTCCTTCCTTCGTTTCTGTCTTGCTTCCAGAGAGAGCGAGAAAGAGTGATCCAGCCAAAACTGTGTGTGCCACAGAATGGACTGACAGAGATGTCTGTCTGGGTTTTTCTTTGTCTGCTGCTGCAGCAGCCAAAGCCTCTGAATCATGTGAAGGGCCACATTTGTCAAATCTGTGGGGATGATGTTGGGTTGACGGCTGAAGGCGAGCTCTTTGTGGCTTGCAATGAATGTGCATTCCCAGTCTGCCGCCCCTGTTATGACTATGAACGGAATGATGGAAACCAGTCTTGCCCTCAGTGCAAGACCCGATACAAACGTCACAAAGGTAGGGTTTGAATTCCTATTCTTCTGTGGTTTCTTGTTCTTCTTCTGTTTCTTCTTCTGCTACTCCTGCTTCCTCTTCTATGATGTGAGGGATGGTGGTGACATCTACTATTGCATGATGGATGATGAAGATGATGATAGGTTTTTCTGTTGGCAAATTATTGCAGGGAGTCCACGAGTGGCGGGTGATGAAGAGGAAGAGGGTGTGGATGATCTGGAGAATGAATTCAACCTTGCAGATGCCAATAAGCAAGAAGAACAGCATGAGCTGCATGGTCATATGAGCTACAGTGACACATATGACCGGGATCTGCCAGAGCATATGGTGCATGCCCCCACACAGCCACAGTATCCACTGCTCACAAATGGCCAAGTGGTATGTATGATCCATCCATCGATCCATCATTTGGAGCAAGCAAGTACCACTGTTGGTGCTGCTCTGCTTGATTGGATTTGCAATCCCAAGTCATCAATGTTTTGGGGATTCTGTGCATTGGACAGGCAATTTTGTAGTTGTTGTAGGTTGGGTGATTCTCATTTTGTGATGTTGGTTAGTGCAGATGGGGGGGTACTAACTCTGATGTGGATGGAATCTTTCTTCAGGTTCCAGATTCTGAGGACGATGAGCAGGTAATTGTTGGTCCTCCAGGCCTTGGGAATGGTGGAAAGCGGGTGCATCCCTTGCCATACCTTGATTCCAGCGTTCCAGGTACTCTTCCACAAACTGCAAACTTCAGATCTTTGGTTGGCCCCTGATTGTAAGCAGGGATTTTGCTGGCTTGATTTTTGCAATGTCTGATTTCAATTGTATGTGGTGTTGTGTGTTTTGCCACCTGCTGACGCTTTTGCTTGTGTGTGTGGGAACATTAACAGTGCAGCCAAGGCCAATGGACCCAGCCAAGGATCTGGCTGCATTTGGCTATGGTAGTGTTGCCTGGAAGGAGAGGGTGGATAGTTGGAAGCTAAGGCAAGAGAAAATGCAGATGATGACGACAGAAGGAGGTCCACATCTCACTGGAGGAAAGGGTGGTGACTTTGATGACCCAAATGGTCCAGATCTCCCAATGTAAGTTCAGATTCTTTGCTTGCAGAGAAGCTCGTTTCCTTGCAATAACAAAGTCACGAAAAGGAGATTCTCGTTACCAAATTCGATGTTGCTGAATGTACAATCTTTGATGGCTGCAGTACTATATCTATATATATATATAGAACTGGTGTAATTGTTATATTCAAAGAACTAATCCTGTCCTTGTTGAAGTGTGGTGTTGCTCACCATCCAGTTTGTGTCATGCTGTTATTCCTCCAGGATGGATGATGCAAGAAAGCCCTTGTCGAGGAAAGTGTACATCCCATCCAACAGGATCAGTCCTTACAGGATAATCATAATCATTCGACTTGTGATTATTGCATTGTTCTTCCGATATCGCATAATGAATCCTGTCCCAGATGCTTATGGCTTGTGGCTTACATCAGTCATCTGTGAGATTTGGTTTGCCATTTCTTGGATTCTTGATCAGTTCCCCAAGTGGCTTCCTATCAACCGAGAGACTTACCTGGAGAGACTCTCACTGAGGTAAAAAAAAACACACATCTCTATTTTGTAGATGCTAGGGTTTCTTTGTTTCTTTCACTGGTTTCTCAAGCTTGAGGATTACTTCTGCCACTGAAAGCAAGGTGTTCTCAGAATGTTTGTAATGATGCTTGATTTTTCAAATACCTTCAGGTATGAAAAGGAAGGTGAGGTTTCCCAGTTGGCATCAATCGATGTGTATGTCAGTACTGTCGATCCTGCAAAGGAGCCACCCATTGTGACAGCCAACACCATCCTTTCAATCCTTTCTGTGGACTACCCTGTGGATAAGGTTTCATGCTACTTGTCAGACGACGGTGCAGCTATGCTTACTTTTGAATGCCTGTCCGAGACCTCAGAGTTCGCTCGCAAATGGGTACCCTTCTGCAAGAAATTCAGCATTGAACCTCGGGCTCCTGAAATGTACTTCGCTCTGAAAATTGACTACTTGAAGGACAAGGTGCAGCCCACATTTGTGAAGGAGCGCAGGGCAATGAAGGTGACGATGATACCACAAATTTGCTTGTTATGATGGGTTGCTTTGAATACATGTGGAGATTGCAAAGATTGTCCCTGTTTGGCATCTCAGACACAATTGATTTCTTAGAACTGATGGTTGGTCATATGGATGACTTGCCAATGTGTGCAGAGGGAGTACGAGGAGTTTAAGGTCCGCATAAATGCTTTGGTTGCTAAGGCACAGAAGGTTCCAGAAGACGGATGGACAATGCAGGATGGGACACCTTGGCCTGGAAACAGTACTCGAGATCATCCTGGAATGATCCAGGTAATTGTCACCCACCTTGTCTTTTGCATACTTGGTTGTGTCAGCAATTTTCACAACCGAATCTTTCTGCTGGTAACCAACCAAGCATTCCTGCTTCTGCAAAAACTCATATGGTTCCCTGTGTGCTGCAGGTGTTCTTGGGTCACAGTGGTGGTCATGATACTGATGGAAATGAGCTACCTCGACTAGTTTATGTGTCCAGAGAAAAGCGCCCCGGTTTTAACCATCACAAAAAAGCCGGTGCCATGAATGCTCTGGTGTGTATATAAACTGCAATCATCTGCATTGTACATATGGGCATCCCAGTTGATTCTCAGTATCATAGAGGTGAACTTTCCCTCTCTTTTCTGATTCTTCATGACCTGTTTCTGAATTTGCTATATGATGCTTCAGGTGCGAGTGTCAGCTGTCCTCACAAATGCACCCTATTTCCTCAATCTCGATTGTGATCACTACATCAACAACAGTAAAGCAATGCGAGAAGCCATGTGCTTCATGATGGATCCACAACTTGGCAAGAGAGTGTGCTACGTCCAATTTCCACAAAGGTTTGATGGTATTGATCGCAATGATCGATATGCCAACCACAACACTGTGTTCTTTGATGTAAGTAAATGGAACGATCCTATCTTGTTTCTTATTGTGCGCATAGTAGTACTGTCCTGACTCAACAGTATCCAATGTAGGGCATCATGGATGATCGCCATATTTTGCCTCCAATATCTGACATGCTCTATTTTGTGATATGTGCAGATCAATTTAAAAGGCCTTGATGGGATTCAAGGTCCAATGTACGTGGGAACTGGATGTGTCTTCAGGAGGCAAGCATTGTATGGGTATGAAGCACCATACAAAGGCGGAAAGCCACCACAGTCTTCTTGCGGTGGTCTTTGTCCGTCATGGTTATTTGCTTCTCCTAAGTCTTCCAAGAATTCCAAGTCATCAACGAAGAAAGGAGCTGTGCGCACAGACTCGACCATCCCCATCTTCAGCCTTGAAGATATAGAGGAGGGTGTGGAGGGTAACAACTACAACCAATTCCCTGATTAAACCCATTTCATCATCTGTCACTTTAATCATCTTTTGCTGCTATGGTATCTCTGCTTTATGACAGTATCTTGTTTTCTTGAGGTTGGAGGAGGATTAAAACTGTCTATAATAATCTTGATGCAGGGATTGAAGATGAGAAGTCATCTCTTATGTCTGTGAAGAGCTTTGAGAAGCGATTTGGTCAGTCTCCAGTGTTTATCGCTTCTACGCTGCTTGAAAATGGTGGTGTGCCACACTCTGCCAGTCCTGGTGCCCTTCTGAAGGAAGCAATTCATGTCATTAGTTGTGGCTATGAAGACAAGACAGAGTGGGGAAAGGAGGTAATGAAATCCCTTCCATGGTCCCTGGGGTTTCTCATCCTTCCACAGCCCTTTCGTTTTTCCTGTTGATGTCATTGATATGTCAACATTGTCTCTGACTCACATCATGGCAGTTAGTTACTGCTGCTCAGCTACCCAAAGTTGTAAACTAATGATGCTGCCTCATCTAAACCTTTTTGCAGATTGGATGGATCTACGGTTCAGTCACAGAGGATATTCTGACTGGATTCAAGATGCATTGCCGAGGGTGGCGATCGATCTACTGCATGCCACACCGGCCTGCATTCAAGGGATCAGCACCCATCAATCTGTCTGATCGGTTGAACCAAGTGTTACGTTGGGCACTTGGATCAGTGGAAATTAGTCTGAGCAGGCATTGTCCACTTTGGTATGGGTATAGTGGACGCCTCAAATTTCTGGAACGAGTTGCATATGTCAACACCACAATCTACCCACTTACATCCTTGCCACTTGTTGCTTACTGTACTCTCCCAGCTGTATGCTTGCTCACAGGGAAATTCATCATCCCCACGGTGTGTATTGCCTCCTTGTGTGCCCAACTTTCTTTCTTTTGTGATATTTGTAGCCATGATGAAAACCCTATCCCTCTCCTATGTGGCATTTCAAAAAATTGTTCGGGTCTTGTATTACTACTGAATTGTTGGCTTCTTGTGAATCTTCAGATCACCAACTTTGCGAGTCTGTGGTTCATTTCGCTCTTCGTCTCCATCTTTGCTACGGGTATTTTGGAGATGCGATGGTCAGGAGTGGGAATAGATGAATGGTGGAGAAATGAGCAGTTCTGGGTTATTGGTGGTGTGTCTGCACATCTGTTTGCCTTGTTCCAAGGTATTCTCAAGGTTTGCGCAGGTATTGATACAAACTTCACTGTTACATCCAAGTCTTCAGAAGATGAGGACTTCGGGGAGCTTTACACATTCAAGTGGACTTCTCTCTTGATTCCGCCAACCACATTGATTGTTATCAATCTTGTGGGTGTGGTTGCTGGAATCTCGGATGCCATCAACAGCGGATATCAATCATGGGGTCCTCTCTTTGGAAAGCTGTTCTTTGCATTCTGGGTGATTGTTCATCTCTATCCGTTCCTCAAGGGTTTGATGGGACGACAGAACCGCACTCCAACAATAGTTATTGTGTGGTCAATATTGCTGGCTTCCATCTTCTCCTTGTTGTGGGTGCACATTGATCCCTTCTTGGCCTCATCAAACTCAACCACTCCAGTGCAATGCAGTATTAACTGCTGATATTCCTGATTTCATTTTTTTTGTGTCCCAATAATGACACAGAGGTTTTTTCCGCAATTTGAGCTGGAAGAGGACAAACAGATTCTTTACTTCTGCTCAAAAAAGCCTTCTATAAAAAGGCCAGGGGGGTCCAAGGGGCTTGGCAGCAGTTCCTATGTTTTACAGTGTTTGTGCGAAGAGCCAAGGCTGCGATTTATCCACGCCAAATGGAGCAGAAGTTTGTAGACCAATAAAAGAGACCCACCAAGCCCACCACAGGTAAAGAGCAAAAGGAGATGCCACCCAAACCCTAGTAAGTAGTACACTGCCCTTTTTTGTAGCGATGTGGTGTTGGATTGATGACTCCCCCATTCTTTCAGTATCCTCCTGTTGTAGTAGTAGTAGTAGTATTAGTAGTACTAGTAGTAGACGGTCTGTTTCCTTTCCTATCAAATCTTCTGCTCACTAATCAACAAAAGAAGGTGCTCCTCTGCCCTAAACCCTATGTCATGCACCACCAGTGTGTGAGTGCTGAGGAAATTAGGAAGAACTACCAACCCAACACTCCCCTTGATTCACCTTCTATGCAATTAGGTGGATATGAAGAGGTTTCTGTGTCGGGTAGTTAGCTCCCCCTCCTGTTGTGCATACCAAACTTTATCCCACACTTTAATGACTTATATATATTCTGTGTTTTGATTCACGCATTTTGTGGTGCTTCTGAGTCAGAGAGGTCGGTGGTATAGGAGAAGGCTTTAACTTTAAAGACCCTTCTGGATTTCAGAAGTTCCTGTGACATCTCTGACCAGGTGAGTGTCCTTGAAATATACTAGATAAATTTGGGTGGTGCTTTACTAAACTGTGAAACCAGGACCCACACTCTCTTGTTGCCTGGTGCATGAACACAAGTTCACCACCTGGTTTCCAACCCTTCACCACTATGCACAAACTGATTGCTATCTGATGATGCAATGTGTTCCTTTTTATGACTGGGTGAATTGCTTGTATGAAATGGGTTGCTCTTGCATGTTTTGCTACAGTTTTCGTCAAGTCAATTGCTGAGTGAAATGCATGGTTTTTAGATCCATGGAATGGCTACACTTACAGGATCAGTGACATGCTGGTCCAGAATTAATTGGATAATTCCTATCTCAGATTGACAGAATTGTGCCCATTCTCTCTTGTTTTGTCAGAATAACTTGTTAGGATAGTAGTAACTTGGGACATATGTGAATATTGTTGAAACTTCAATGATTTTTTCTGGCTCTTCATGCTATAAAATCTCAGAAACTACTGTCTTTTTACATGACAAGTATTTTGAGTTGTTAGCCACGTGATGCAGTGATGTGGATTATTCACCAGTCTTGTAATGCACAACTCCATTTTTCCAACCATGCCACAAGAAATCACATGATTGTATACATTTGTTGTCAAAAAATGGAGAATGGTACTTGCAATTTGTAGTGTTGCTTGATGGATGTAGTAAAAAGGGGTAGCTAGCCTATGGTTTCCAAGAACGGGTATCATAGAAACTTAAATAACACTCTGCCAAAATGATTATGTGGGTTGCTTACTTCCATCACAATTTAAGCGTCTCCCACTACCTCCTGAAAACTGCTCTAAATGGAAATGTGTGGATGAAGCTTCTGAAAATCCATGTGAAATAAAATTCCTCAAAATTTGCTACCAAAAACCTCCAACCTGTTCAAATATGAAGAATTCCTTGAAACCCCAAGGATTTGAGGTGGACTGAACATTTGAAGCTATTAACTACAATTAAACTTCATTAAGTGCATATTGGGAGCTAATAATCCATAACAATGTATGTCATTCAAGCCACAATACACCTAACATCTACCCATTCATCCAAACAAACACCACATATAAGCACCCACTTCCATTCCAAGGATTGTCAAAAGCTTGTGATCCAACACCTCATAAACAAGATGACATGCTTGAATAGTAAAATACTAATAAATTTTTTTTGTCACCATTTGTTTACCCCAAAGCCAAATTGAAACATAGATTCATCTAGCCCTTACCGAGCATTTTGAAAGCCCCTACAATCCTCTAGGTTTGAAATCTGCGTCTTCATAATTGTTGTGTTAACTATAAACCAAAATACACAATGCCACCACATCATTGGTTTTGTTTCACATTAGACTTCTTGCAACTAATCATACACATCTATCCACCCATACAGTTTGGTCTTGGTATTGCTTGAGCATTCAAGAATCGACTTAACCTACACATGCTGATTACACCAGACCTCATAGTAGTTACCAAAGTAGCCTCATAACTGAAGGCAATGGATTATTTTGACAAATTCCTACCAAGATACCACACAAGTTTGAGAGGATCAATGTGGTCCAAATTTGCTGATAGATAGATCCCTCTTTTGTTTTGCTAAAATGATTTCCTTCTTAGCAAACTCATAAAAAGGTAAAAGATAAACAAAAAACAATCATCACAAAGCATATTATGCCCTTGCGCTACAATGGGTTGACAAAGCTTCCAAACAACTTAGTGCCCAGCCTAGCCCCCAACTCCCAATTTTCATCAACCCATGAATAGTCAACAAGATCCCATGCATCCATGATCCAACAACCACAATATCAACTGGAGAAATTGCCACCCAAGAATACTATTTCTAGAATTCTGATTAGCTACAATAATATAAAATGCCCTCTGAATGGCAAGATACAACACAACCTCCCTAGTAGAAAGGGAGGAGGGTTTATGAGATGACCATTTTTATTGAACATTATTTCTCAAAACTTGAGCTGCCGTGTAGAAATATGAGTTGCACAAAGCTATAGCATTGTGCAACCTAAAATCAATCATGTCAGGTCTTGTATGGATAACAAACAAATGTAGACTTCTGATAGCTGCTATCTAATAGTAATTTGCCCTCTGAAAATGCAAGATAAAAAAACCTCCCTGGTAGAAGGGAGGGAGGATGAGATTATCTTTCTGCTGAGCAATAAATTACTCAACTTGAGCTGCCCTTTAGAAATATAAAAGTCACACAAGCTAGCATGGTACATGCAAGAAAAGGCTGTGAACCTTTCACAAGCTCTTTCTTTCACAACTTCTCCAGAATCTTTCCAGTAGGTGGTTGGTGACACCACTTCAGTGTGCAAATTACATTTATTCCTCTAGAGTCTAAAAGAGAAGAAACGGTCTAATACACCATGCTTTAAGTTGTCAAGCCATCAGGCAAGTTCCCTTGTTGGGCACCCAGAACAAGTCCACCAACATCAGGGAAAGTCTCATAGCCAGGGAGAGCCCCTAAGGTACCATCATCTTTAACTTGAACAGGATAGGGAAGAAGATGGCCCCTCATATCAGTTACCTCTTCTGCAATATACTGCTCCCAGTTTGCTTGTGCCATCTCATTTACTCTCTGTACGCACTCTAGGCTCTCTGGGTTGGTAAAGGCAGGTTCTAGTACACCCAAATGCTCTGCCCACAGTGACATCCTGTGACCATACACCTGCATAAATCACCAAATTTTCAGATGACAGCTAACAGGCACCCAGCTTTGTCAGCAATTGTGGGTTTCCCACCAAAGTACCTTTGTTTCACATTACACAAACCACATCCCCTCCCTCCAAAACCAAATTATAACACTAGATTTCCCTTTGCAATAGTTGGATGATGTAGACATGATTTGCTTTGCATGGCTAACCTGACCAAGGGGTTGCCCATTCTTTTGTGCCCATGTGAAGTGTGGCTGGTACCCTCCCATGGCAATCTCTGTGTCCCGAGATCCATCCATGGACCGCTGATTGATATTGGCTGACCCACAAATGACATACTCATCATCCACTACCATCCCTTTAGCATGCACATATATCATGAACCGCCTGTTCTTTTGCACCAAAGCCTGCGATCACAAGCTACAATCTGTTATGACATTTTCTAAACCCTAGTTTTGGTGCCAGAAAAAATTACCTCACTTTACCCATTTGTGATATTACCCAGATCCTACACAAAAATATGTACTAAAGACACACCAGATTAGACTTACTTGCTTTGAGTTTGCAGGTGGGGGCGCTTGTGGATTTGGCTCCACTGAAGTCTGTACTTCACGGTTGCCAAGACAATAGAAATTCAAGAACTCCTGAGGATGGCACTTTCCAAGAAGACCCATCTCGCGCAATGCATTGGCAATTACTCCATACATCATCTTCATTGTTTGTGCCTTGATCCATCACACATTGCATGAATACTACAATCTTAAGAGTTGTTGCTCACTGCACCAAGTGATCACTCATGCTAAAATCTATGGCCATGTACAAATGCTTGGAACTGAACTCCAACATGGGGTAGATAATATCTACAGCATGACCAAAATAACTACATGAGATTGCAGACATGATGCTTTGCATGACTAGGTCTGACATGATGTGGGCAAATGATCACTCTCAGGTTGCAAGTGGAAACTCCAACAAATGTTGATACTTTTAGGACTCCTTTCACTCCATGGGAACAACTTAATAAGCCATAGTAACATTTTAGGAGGATAACACATGATAGAAGGTACCCCTCCTCTGTACTTAAGGATTTTGGAGTTCAATTACTAAGGGATATGCAGAAAGCCTCTACCTGAAAGTAGAGGATCTCTTGCATGGCAGCGCTGTCAGGAACACCCTCAGGCCACATAGGTATGATGACATACACAGCGAATCGCTCACCAGCCTTTATCTTGCTAGCAATTTTCAATGCCAATTCCATGGGAATTAGCTGATTTGCACCTGTTGTCAACAAAAACCCCAAGATTAAGTAGACTTTGGTGATGCAAATGACCAGACTGCAGACTAAAGGATTTCTTTTGCTAGAAATTGCCTAGATTAGCCACCTCCCTTGTCTTGCACATTGGATGACTCTACCCCAAGATGGTGACATACTGCCATACAACTTTCCCTTTTTCCTATAAGCTCATTAGTGCTAAACTCTAGTCATACCTTAACCGGCATCAACAAACCAATTCAAGTATGGAAAGAAAGAAAATCCAGAAAGCTGTATGTTCTCCCATATGAGAACCCTAAAAACTGTATTGGGTACACCAAAGAGGGAGCAATGATTATTATAGTTCACCAGCATTAGCGTAATCCGGCCAATTGTATGAAGATCCGATGAAGTACTGGTTCTCAATATACACAAAGTGTTGTGCAGAACGAATGGCTTTGATGTATGCCATTTGGATGCTGATATCAATCGCTATGTTCTTTCCCCATATCAGGTGCTGATTCACCAACACCCACCCAGATCTTAAGAAGGTAGCCCAAGTGGGTCTACTACCAGCTCATGCATGGGAGGCAAAGACAAAATCAAGATGGAAGGCAAGGGAACTTGCAACATGTGTTCTTATGGAATGCAAGCACCACTGCATGCTGACCCATGATTAACCTCTAGCCCCTTGTGGTTTAGGAGTTATTTATAGCCAAAGCGTCAACTCCACAAGATCAAGAAGCCCAGCCAGACCTCAATTTCAATTGATTCTGATCTCAAAAATGAGAGTTGTTTTAGGATGTTTGTGTCAATAATGTTGAGAAGAAGTTGGTTTTCTCTTGCAAACTCAAAGCACCTACAATCTGAGGAAAGATCGTTGTTGCAATCAGCACTGAAGTCCTTTGACATCCTAACACATCATTTACCTGTTTTTCTGCTTCCACGACACCCTTGGGGAATCCTTTTGCTGACCCTGAATCAATGGATCGGAAAACCTGTAAAGGCATCCAATTCTCAGCACTAAAAACCCCAATAGATTTAAAGCAGACATCTTGACCATCAACCAAGCACACTAGTTGCAGAGGCCAGAGAATGATCTCAATCAATGTTCAAAACTCAATGCCTTCCCTAGCTTATTATCATAGATAATTCTCCCAGTCACCAATTAAGTACCTGCACATGCCAAGTATTCTTGGCATCATGCTCTGTCACATACAAGTTGGGGTCCCCTTCAGGAGGTTGAGGTTGTTTGGGGCTCAAAATCCATGAGATCCTCTCCAGTTGAATCAGTTCATCATCATGCCAATGTGTGGCCTTTTTCCACCGCTGCTCAAAGTTGGTAAGGATGTCATAAGCTGCTGGGCCCTCAATTTTGCAGTGCCAATCATGCCAGGGTTGCCTTGGCCCTCCTGCTTCTGCCGTTGTCTGTTGTTACAAGTGGCTCTGCAGATGTAAGAGTTCTTATCCAAAATCACAGCTTTAGGGTCTTTATATTAACTCACTGATCCACAGCCAGAACATGCAAAACTTACAGATCTTCAGGTTTCTCTGAAATCAAACTCCATGAACCTGTGGATCTAAACCACACTTATAGTACAGGAGTACATGTTAGCACATTCCAAGAAACTAGTCAAAGTACCCCTAAATACTGGTCACCACAAAATTGAAGCTCTCTAGTCAGAATCCCTGAGGAAGAGGAAAGAGGGGCAACTTCCACATCTACGGAGTGACCTAGGAGACAAGAAGCTGACCGTGAAGGTGGGATTGTGGTAATCATTTTTGTGTAGAGTTTGCAGAGTTGCAAACATAGAATGGGTTGGCGTGTCCCACCGACCATCACACAGATCTAGACCTCCAATGAAGGAAGTTAGCTTTCTCGAATTGCCTCCTGTACCTTGAGTATCCATGATGATAAGTTTCTGATGATGGGTGTAAAGAGTTCCAACAACCTGCAATTTGCCCGCCCTCATCATGAAAAGCAAGTAAGTACATAAGGATTTTATCAAAGCTGAAAAGTCACAGCATAAAAGCGTGCAGAAACTGGAGAGATTTTGAAGACAAGGCTCTTCTTTTTCCCCCCAAAGCTTGCACTTTTGGAAGTTAACTGTTGATTTCATATGCTCTGTTCCTACATCTTCAGTTGGTTGTTAGCTCCTATTTCGACTTTCCAGTGCAGGGATAAATTCAAGTTCACCTGTTGTCTGAACCAGCTGAGCTTGCTATCACCATAACGTGGTGCGAGCACACAGCGCACAGCAGTGTTCTTGAAATACCGCTTGGTATCTTCATCATGCACACCCATTAAACCCTCCTGCAAACATGAACAAATTTCTTTGACTTGGTTATAGCAGAGTGGCCTCTTATCAGCATTGGCCCATTCTTATGGACCCATGTAGAGTAGGAGGAAAGTCACACCTATAGAATTTGAAAGGCTCATTCTCTCTACAATGAGCTGAAACACTGCCACCAATGAGTGGTGAGTTAGGAAGGAATCCTTTCTGTCAAGGATCTATAGAATCTGTTGAGTCTGATGCAACAGCAGCAAGGAGAATTGCCCAAGCACACATCCTCTTGCAGTATCCAGACTTCCAGCATGGACTTACACATAAGTAATACCACAGAGAGCCATCCACATCATCTCTTCATCTTTTCTGTTGAAGGGGTATGTGAGAAGTAACAAGAGCACCTACATTTTTTATCATGATGTTGTTGTGTGATGTTTTGTCATCCCAAGCCAGCACCAGAACACGCACACCCTCTGCCGACTTTCTCTTCAAGAGCTCACCCAGTGTCAAGTTACCACCTTCAGGAATCTGTCCGGAGGTATCACGCAGTAACTTGACTTGGTGGTAGATGGACCATCCTGCTATGTACACCATATGGTGTGCGTCCAGGATTGCTGTGCACAATTCTTCCCAGCAGCGGTGTTGTTGAAATTTAACACCATCTTCAAGCATCACCTCAGGAATTGAGCCATCAAAGATGTGCGCATCTTGGTAAAGTGTAAGATCACACCCCTTACGGCATGGGAAGTAGGTGTCTGGTACCATGTGATTATCATGCCCATCGCCACCCACCCCTTGAGTGAACAGTGGGTCATTTTGAACAGGAGTGAAAAAAAGCTTAAAGCGACATTGAGCACCCTCATGGCAGATATTGCCTGAAGAATTCAACACATCCTGCCAGCCCTCAATAACCTGGCCATCTATGACCCGTTCAACAGGTATAGTCACTGAACCAATATATTGTGCACCCAACATATCATCATCTTTAATACTGATCTCAACAGCATCCACATAGTGTGCAACAGGAATCTTGAAGTGCTCGTCCCAAGTAGGGCTTGCATTATTAGATATGACTCGTGTCCGTGCCACCCGTGCACCGGCAAGCACCACAGAAGCATACGGGTCACTGGTAATGCCTTTTGGGTGATGCCCGTGTGTGTGCTCCTTTGCCTTGTTTTTCATTCTGACAAAGGGAGTTTTACATGATGGTAAGAAGGAGAAGCATTGGCGGAGTCTCTCAGATGTCAGGTCCATGTTGGGAAGTCGCCTTGCCTCATACAACCACACATTCAGAGTTCCATGCAGTAGAGTCTTTTTGGACGTCATTTGCCGCATGGAGTCTGACTCCAAAGACACATCTGTGAAGTTGCCATCCCTCACTGCTCCATTTGCAGGTGGCTGGCCTGTTCCAACCCCAAAACTCAATACCAACTCTTAGAATGAAACCATCCACAAAATCTTCCCTTCTAAAAACCTGCACTTGTAAGAACTGGTCACTCCTCACATTGAAAACTGCCCTCCCGCCCATCTGATCCCGATGCTCAGGAAACTGTGATAAAAAAGGGTTTAAGGTTAGGTTTGAGAAAGAAGAAGAAGAAGAGGAAGAAAAAGCCGGTTTGTCAACAACAACAGCCCGGGTGGTTCAACTGTGAGACGATCCAAATTCTTGACGCACAAAATCTCTCTCAGATCTTGCCCATGCAGAGTACCTTTGTCTTTTGTTCAAAAACTTGCAAATTATCATAAGGGGAGCGGGGGTGGGTGGGTTTCTCAGCAGTGTCCTGCCGACCTGAGTGACGCTCTGCGATCTTCTGGAGAGGAGACACATTGCCGTGTATGGGGCTGGCGTGCACACCAGCTACCGGTGTCCTGTTCTGGTGGTGCTGCTGTCCTCCTCCTGTTGCCGCTTGCGGTTGTGGGGCTTCCGAGACCAATGGCGCATGATGATTTCTCCTCTCTCCCCTAGTACTCCCGTTCTGAGTACCACCACGCTCTATATCCTCTCCTCCTTCTCCTGCTGCAGTTGCTGGTGTGTGCACCGGTCCTCCTCTGTCATCGTCTATCAGCTTGTCCGGAGCTGCTGGTTCATCCCACCCAGCAGCGCCTTCGGACATTTTGCTGAACCACCACCCAGGTAGCTAGCGCTGTCTGTCCTTTCGCCAAAGCCCTAAAGCGAGAAATCTAGCGCACCCAAGCTCAAGCTTCTATTGAGGAACTGAACTCCAAATTCTTTCACACTACTGATTCAACTCCTCATCCGAGATCACAAGTGCTACAAACATTTACAACATTTTTTGCTCGAGCTCGGGGGGGGGGGGCCCAAAAAAAAAACAAACAAACGAATTTTTTTTCTTTTTTTGCTATGAAGTCCAGCGACTAACTCCAGAGCTCAACAAACCACCCGACCCACAAATGGAAAAAACTCTTAGAAAACAAAAACGAAGTTTCCTTTCTGTCTTTCAATGGCTGGCTACTTTAAGGCAAAAAATTTCACAACAGAATCTACAAAAACAAGACCCATGATCCAAGTCTTCAAAAAGTTTGCTACAACTCCTGAAACAAGTTCAAGACACGGACAGCAAATTTCTTTCAAAATCACACGAAATTAGGAAGAAGTCAATCGCATAGGACAAATCTAAACAATTGGAGGGCTGCCAAAACTACCTATGCAACAAACAGCACAAAAGCTGACGCGCATCGTGACTAACAAACAAAGAAGGGGAAAATCAAAACAAAACAAAAACAAAACAATGGGTCCCGGCAAACTCCTGCACCACTTTCACAAACTCCCACGCAGCAGATGCGAGCGCGGCCACGACGAGGGCCCAGAACGCCGACAACGCAGCGCTCGCGCTCCAGTGCCACTCCCACCGACCGGCGCTGACAGAGCTTGGTGGCACCGGGAACCAAGTTCCCCAGTAAGCTCCCACGTTGCTAGGAACGCCGTTCTCATCAAGTCCCCAGAAAAAGGAGCCACTGTGGGAACGGACAGCATGAACACTTTAGCAAACTTGTACCTACCACTATGACACTTTCCTCCAATCAGAGTGTTTTTTTTTTATATTGCAATTATCAAGACCAGGTTTTTTCTTTTCTTTTTTTAATGGGGAAATTTTCACCATTTTGCACCCAAAAAAATCTCTTGGAAAAGGGATACTCTGTCACAAATTCTTTAATTTTTGGAAAAGCATTCATCAAATTCAATTAATTAATTAATTAATTAAATTTAAATCATTATTTAGGAATTGCTAAAAATTGCCTCAATTGCCTACAATATGAAAGGGTGCTTTTCAAGATTTTTTTTTTAATTTGAATATCATCAAATTTGGTGAAATATATTTATGGAGCAACATCACAAAAATTGGAGAAGAAAAAATCATTGGGTTAAGGGCTCTTCCGTCAATGGTTTTTTCTAGGAATTTTGTGTTCGTAGCCAAAATGGCGATCATCCATAGGGAAGATGTTTTTAAAAAAATTAAAAGTCCCAGTTGATCATCCTTAAGAAGTTTAGCCAAATATGGCTATATTCAAGATATGAGGTACAAATCTTTAATCATCTTACTATATCTTTGGCTACATACACTTTAAAATCAAATATAAAAAATCTGCCAATTTTTTTAATCAAAAAATTTCCCCCCTTACTTCTGATAATTAAAAAACCTCCAAAACTCACTTCAATTTCCAATTTTTGTAATTTTTTATTTCTCTTTTCCACAAAATTTCTCCAATTTTTCTTTTTAAAAGGCTGCTCCAAGTCTCAGGCTCTTAAGGGGGGGAGGGGGGGGGGGGCCTAAGCTAAGTGGCAACTTCTAAATAAAGCCTTCCGGAGGCCAAATGTCAAAAAATTGCCATAAAATAGCAAAAACGATCTGTAAAGCACTTTGGGAAATTTCCTAGTGTATTTGGAAGGCACCTTATACCCACGGATATCCCTCATATGAAAGCCGACGGATCTTACATGTTACTCCTTTAAAAGAGTTTGGGGGGGGGGGGGGGGGAAATCTTATGCCTATATATCTCGGCTCTTAAGGAGTAGGCATAAGACCCCCCTTACCCTATACTACTAGCCCTTGTGAT
This sequence comes from Sphagnum tenellum, assembly GCA_963921925.1. Taxonomy (NCBI): domain Eukaryota; kingdom Viridiplantae; phylum Streptophyta; class Sphagnopsida; order Sphagnales; family Sphagnaceae; genus Sphagnum; species Sphagnum tenellum. The sequence goes on from OY998154.1 coordinate 5,123,210, forward strand.
CTACCTATGTCATCTACCTCGTATTTTAAGAGGGGTAAAAGTCCCCTTAAGATCCAATTGGTCTTCACTAATTTTGCTTTGAGGGATGTAGGCCCCAAAATTAGAGGAGAAGGTGTCCACATGAGGAGTGGGCCTTGTTGCATGGTTTGTGAAGTACAAAATGTGTTTTTTTTTTTAATATGAAAATCTAGTGGAAGATGTAGGGTTAGGGTTTAGGGTAAAACCCTAGGTACAAGGCACAAAGTGTGGAAGCTTTGTTGTTGGATTCACTGACACCATCTGCCAAGAGGAGAGAGAGAGAGAGGGAGGTGCTTTCCAATCTAACTAAGGAAAAAAGAAACAATGCAGAGTTAGGCTATTATTTTATGAAAGAGGGGACACTTATCCATTGAATCTGAACAATTTTGTAAAGACAAAATCTATGGAAATGACAAGATTTTTTTAAAAGGGATCAAAATCTAGCTGCATAAATCTAACCTAGTATGGATGATGATCTACAAATTTGAGTTGGATCCAGGATGCCCTTATATTAGATATTAGGTCCTTTTTTTTTAAAATTATTATATCCGGATTTTTGAAAGATGATATTTTGGGTGCTTTTTCGTGTTGAAACTTGAGAGATTAGTTATAGAGTGTTCTAATATCTTGAAGGATTTTGGTTTCTTTTAGAGGATTTTTCTGGAAGATTATTTTTGTTTGCATGGTGAAATATTTGAAATTTTCATAATTTTTTCTTTTGTGAATTACCTATTGTGTGTGTACCCTATTTTGATGCTTTTATTAATTAGTTTGGGGTTCATCCTAAAAAAATTCTTTTTTCCTTTCTTTTTTTTTCTTTTTTTTTCCTTTTTTTGCAATTAGCCACTTTGACAGACCCCCCCTTCACAAGAAAATTGAAAGTTTGGACACCCCTCACCCAAAAAGAAGTGTAAAGCTTTGCACTCCCAAAATAGGATTATAGAAGTGCTTCCTTTGACCCCCCCAACTATGTAAGTTTATGAAAGCTCAACTTGGGGACAAAGATTATGAGATAAATGTGGTGCTATTGGGAACATTTTGAAGGCAATGCATTGGGAACTTGATGTGAACAAACACATTGAGAACAATTTTGGTACCCTATTTATTTAAGTGGTATCAATTTCCTTACTTTGCGGATACCACTGAGATTTAATAAAATTGCTAAATAGGGTACCAAAATTGTTCTCAATGTGATTACTAATTTGGGTCCCTGTTATTTATTTCGCTTTGTTAAAATTTTCATTCCCAATTAATTAGCTCTTTGATGGCCTATTATGCCGAAACTGACCGTTCTCACCCCCTAATCGCAAGACTTTACAAAAAAAAAAAAAAAAAACTCTAATAAATGCCCGAAGATTGGCCCCCAAAGGTGTTGCAAATTGGCTTCCCAAAATTCGATGGTATTTTTTCTTTTCTTTTTTTTTTGGCCTTAAGGGGCCAATACAAGGCCAAAAGTTGTTCAGCATTTAGTAGTAACTTGGGGTAGTAGATTGAAAATATTTTTTTTCTATTTTAGCCTTCACTACTACTAATGTAAAAAAGCCCTTGGGGCTGATTTCAACTTTTGCACCAATAGGAATGCTTGATTTGAGTTGAACATTGGCCTTGACTTGACTCCTAGTGTAAAGTAGGCCTTTATAAGTTATAACAAATTCATGGGGATGGTCATTAAGTGAGAAATCAATTATTTATGCTAAGCAATAGCAAGACCTAACTTCCTTAGTAGTAGTAGGCTAGTAGTACCTTACTAGAATCATGTGTGTTTTGTCTAATAGTGTAGACAAAGCCAAGACCAACTCCATGTGCACATTCATAGTCAAAAGTGTTCATTGTTAAGGGTACCATAAGATTGAAAGTTACTAACTTGTAATGTGTAACACTCCAAACATCCAAATAATCTGAAGGGAGTGGAAACCTAGTTTATTGGATTAAAAACTTCTTTGTACATATTAACCTCTTATTACAACATGTTCTAATGTTTTGCATCTTGGTTCTCACCCTTTGTTTGGCCAATTTTTGAACTTATGATGTGATACCAAGGTTCACACCTTTATATTTTTGTGGGTGAGCTTGTAAACCTACTTAATAAAGTGAAATCAATCACTTGCCTCCTTAACAAAAGTTCTAAATCAAATTAATATGGATTTTAATTTTGCATGTTTGCTAATAGATCTTTCAATTGTTCATTAAGTTATAATTAAGAAATTTGCCACTCGTTTGGCTTATTTTTCTTCATCCTTTCACTTATTTTCACTTCTTTCTTCTCCATGACTTGTTGTGTAGGATAGTTATAAATATTCATTTATAACATGAGGATTGTGAATAATCCACTAATGATTCCTTGCCCTTGATTTTTCTTGGACTTGCAAATGTGGCCAAATGACATCAAGTTGAAAAATGATAAGAATTCTTAAATCAAATTTGCAAAGGTTTAAATTCCTATTGCGTCTATGAAATAAGTTCCTTTAAAATAAATGCGTTCATATATCACATTGTTTGGTAGGGAGGACATGCCTAAAGTAAGTGAAAGGAGTATAATTGAATTAATTATTACTGAATTGCATTCAATTTTGCCCCACTATTTTGTGGTTACATCATAAATTTTCCAAACTTCATAGGTTCATCCCATATTCACAAAATATATATTTTCGTAGGTTTATGTTGTGCATCAAGACTATTTTTGTAGAATTGATGCATTAAAATGATGTGAAAACATCACAAAATTTTACATAATATATTGTTGAAATTTTACATTTCAATTGCACAAACATAGTGGGAAAACAATTAGAACAATTACTTTACGAGAACAAAAAAAAAAAATCATGTTATGCGTACTTATAGATATTACATTGATTTCATTATAATAAAACATGACAAATGTGTTAATATTAACACATGACCTTTAAACAACAAACCATATGAAAACATTTGATTTTTTATATCTAAGACTTTTGTGTGATGCATGGTGTTTTGTTTTGGGTGGAATGACGTGTGCACAAAATTGGGGGAAATTTGCATGCATCTTAATAGGTTGTTCATAAATGTGTTTATTTATAATATACAAAGCTAACATAGTGTCTTTTATTTTAGGTCATATTTATGCATTGCAAGATAGTTAAGATTTCAACTACTATTGGTTGATTATCACTTTTCATGAAAAGAACTTTTGTCAGTTCCAATTTACTTTTTAATTTGATAAAACCTTCGGTTCTAATTCAAAGATTTTGTTAATTTTATAAAACCTTCCATCTAATTCTAGATCCAATTGTTCACATTTCAAGACCCCTAGGTTCTTTCTTTCAATTCCTAGGTGGGCCCATTTCCCAACTAGGTTTGATTGTACCAGCTACTTACACATAACCCAAGACTTTTTTTTTTAAATTAACATTATACCACTATTCAAATGTGACAACCTATATCAATTACATGCATAAATTCACCAAATGTTTTCTAAATTTGCATATTGGAAACGTGTCCCCAAAGTAATAACTACATGCCAATGCACACCCACTAATCTAGAATTGTTATTCCAAAAAATGTTGTTGTTATTATTTAAAACCTTGAAATTTTTTCGAACAAATAACATGTTTCACCCTAGTTAAAAAAGAAAGATTATTGTTTAATTCAAAATTGGAATTTGGATATACCAAGTTTTTGGGTCAATTTTGGTTTTGAATTTAATTCTAAATAGAGGTCAATTGCCAATTCTAGTTTTGGTCTTTGGTTGATTTTCAATTTTCAATTTGATTTTAGATTTTTTTTCAAAGTTTTGAAACAATGTTTGGGTACATGATAATTGGACCAAAAACCAAAATTGACCACAAATTGAAACTATCCAACACTAATTTAAACATATTTATAGTTACTTGCATTGTGTTTAATGTGACAAACCATCCTCCACCAACAAAACACCACCTTTCCATATTAGTTGCAACTTTTAAATAAAATTGTTTTGAGATCACATTCCTAATGACACATTAAAAATAACCCATTAGATTGTAAGCAAATTTATAGTTAGTTGTAAGCATGAAAATGTGGTTTAATCTTTTTACATTGTCAAACATTACCTTGTCATAAGGGTGGGTAAAAATAAATTATACATTTTTTGATTCACACCCATAACACAAAATATATTAACCTTGACTAGAAGTTGAAAAAAACCAAACAAAAAGTCCAATTGCTATAAGATATCATGTCATTTATAATCACTTCATGTGCAACTGAATGTCACTTGTGACTATGAACAATTGTTTATGCAACTATTTCTCAAATTTGGATGATTATTGGTCGTCCATGCAACTAGGTTATGATTATGACATATTTCATCCTTCCAATGGATTGATTTCACATAATGTTTTCATATTTTTTACAACATCAAATGTACATTTAGTTACACATGCAGGCAAAATAATCACATGATAGTTGTTAAGCTACCTATTATGTACTTACCTACTTACCTGTTAGGTACATACTTAACTACCTCTAATTACCTACCTACTTACTAAGTAAGTACCTACTTACCTATTAATTAGTTACCTACACACCTACTTAGTAACTACCAATTTACCTATTGGTTACCCACACACTTAACTTCTAGGTACCTACCGCCTATCTACCTACCTATTAGGTACCTACTAACCTAGTATGTACCTACCTACCTATGTATCTATTATTTATAAGTGTTTCATACATATTTGCCTTTTACATGCCTACTTAGTACTACCTACCTAGTTACCTCCTACCTATTAAATACTAGTGGGATGTATTTACTAGTGTTGGCCAGTTATTGTTTTTTTTTAATAACCCCCAAGCTAGTTATTGAAAATTTTCAAAATTTCATTACATGCAAAAAGCAAATACTTATATTTTCTTTATTTTTTGATGCCCACCTAATATCAACTTGACAAAGGTTCTATCAAGCATGTTATCAATAAGTTATCTTTTTAAAGGATCAAAAGTCGCCTGGTATGCATAAAGGTTGGTTATTTAAATATCATGTTGAAAACCAATTATTGATATCCCATTTTTTAGCAAGATATTAAAAATAGCTAGCTTGACAATGCAACTTGATGCCTACACACATGGTGACCATGCATTCTCTTAGTTTATCACCAATAATTGAAACATGTGCACAGTGTATTGACAACCTTATTCTTGTTACATGTCATGACACATAGATGGGGTCATAAATTGTGTCACCAAACTACAAGGAAAATCCATAAGTGCAACTCTTCAATTAAATAAACCCATGAGAGAACCTTTTTTCATTCTTACAATTAGCCATGAGTCAAAATCATTGGCCAATTAACAATGCTTGTCACTTACATATTGTAATTTTAAAGGGATGATATAATGTACTGTGTTTAGTTACACAAAGAATTCCATATATATTCTTCCTCCCAACAACAGTCATTTTGACAAATATTCTAATCTAGTTTTTCCATTTTGATATTATGGCCATTTACATGTTCAAAGTAAGAGCCTCTTAAAGGATTTTTTTGTTAATAAGTCATATTCATAAGATAATTAGCCTAGTTTCCATCAACCAAAATTGAAAGTTATATCTTATATCCATAATTCAACTAAATATCAATTTTCAATCTAAAAATCCAACAATCCATTATGGACTACATGGAATGTAAATTGAAAATAACTGAGAGCTAGATAGGTTCAAATGGATCAAAATGTCATTTCAACAAGACAACTTTGTTGATCATCACATCGAACCATTGAAGCTAGGATATTTCCATTACCATTCATGGCAAAGTTACTTGCCCTAAAAAAGTGGAGCAAAATGTTCATAAAATTCAAATCCATCACTCATACTCATCGACATTAAATAGCTAACTACATCCAAAATAATATCATTATCATCAATGATACTTGCCTTTTTTTTAAAGTATTCATAAAGGGATTAGCCTTTTCATGGGCAATATGCTTGTGCATTTGCTAACCATTTCTTCATAATCATGACGAACTCGTCAAGATTATCAATTCCTAGCCTACAACATCGTAGGCTTGTCAAAACTCTAGTTATGTTGAAAATTTGTTCGATCTCAATCTAGGACCCAAAAACCCCAAGGATTTGTTGTGCCGCAAATGAGACATTTAGAAACCTTACTTCATGCAACTTCCACCAAGCAAGGGGCAATGCACAATCCTTAAGCTTCACATGCAAATGGTGGAATAAAATCAACTCATTCTTCAGCAATTCATGTATGGTATCTTCATTAAAAGGCACCGCCCCGAAAATTGAATCATCATCATCAACAAGGGCTAGTTCAGAAGGGGTATCAATTCCAAAATTATGGAACCAAAAAACAATTAATAATAGTGGCATCAAAGCCCTGCTATTGTATTATGCCACCATTTGAATTATTTTGGCCTATCGTACAAGTGCCTTCACCATGTCCATAGACTTAAACTATGGGTCTAACATTAATGCCAACATGTTGTGAACCTTGTTTGAACTATAAGCAAATGAAAAGGTTAAAAATGGAGCCCAATACAACCAAGACTTCTCCCATCATACGCATGCAAAATGTTTACAATTTGGATTCAAAATCTCCCCTCACAAAATTTGAGGAGGTGGTCTCATATTGTTGAATCTCATTCTACACGTAAACAAAATGTAGCATTCAAGCCATAAGAAACAAAACAATAACCTCAAGTTTGATTGAAAATACAATTTTTCACAACATGAAACATATTACTTTGCAAATTGCCCATGTTTGTGCATCTAATACATGACCCTATAACTCCAAAGTCTTTTGCATGCCATAGCATAGATCAATGGCATCCTGATATTCTACGATTTCTTGGAAGAGAATAGCCTTGTTAGAATACTTGGTATTCACTAAGGTTTTGAGTTTTCAATTGTTGAAGCTTGCATTAATGCAAGCATGCTTCCATTCATTACGTCCCTTGTTAAAAAAATTAATCCATGTAATTTTTTTCTATAAGGCAAATTGTGTGGCCTTCAAATTGACCTCCCAAAAGCCAAGGTAAACATTTACAACATTGCAAGCATATTGGCATGTTTTGTTGAAAGCATGGCCAAAACAATTCCTTTGCCAAGGAGTTGTAAGTCCCAAAGGGGTACATGTGACCACATAGCTAAAAGCTTGTGCAAGGGTGGATAGATTGCCATCTTCATGCTTCACATATGCAATCAAATTGTCAAACAAGGAATAAGAAAAAAATAGGGCCTTCTCATGCATTACCATGGCAACTCCAACTATGTAAGTGGTTTCAAACACTCCCACTATTACATGGCAAGGTACTCACTATGGATTAATGAAATTAATCACAAGCACAAAGGGATCATGTTTAAATTTGAACATCCACAAATTAAAAAACAATTGTTGTCACACAAGAATCGAAAGCTGACATGACATAGTGGTCCATGGTTTTGGCCACCAAGGAAGGGATGGCGTGTTGCACCATTTGTTTTTTATTAGGAAACATAACTCTAGGATTTTGGCATGCATGACCAAACGTTTCAACCACTGACTCTCCACAACAAAAATATGTATATAACCTTTGGCAACAAAAAACCAAAAATCCTCCATGAACTTCTTTTATTGTAAATCATCCTTCTTATAAGGATTAACATTGCCAAAATGTTTTCTGATGGCCCCATAGCTAGCAATAGATCTTTACTTGTTTTTTTCCTGATAGTTATCTCGTATAACAAATGATAAATTAACATTTTTTTAGCATCACTAAGCAACTAAATGTTTAAACAAAATGTGCTTCTTCATAGACATTATGCCATGTTGTTAGTTATAGGTAGTCATACATTTATTCTTTTTAGTGGTATTACTAGAACTATAGGTTTGTAAGACAAAATGACAAATGACACACTGCATGGTTTGAGGTTGGATAGGATCTAGCTTATTGCAATCATTAACTGTGAAAAAATGCCAAGGGAGAAAAAACCTATTATGAAGAATCCATGCCTTCTATTGTAGGTTCAATTGAATCTTTAATAGCTCCCATGTAGCCTCCGTTTTTAGATCCAAAATGCTCGAGGTTGCAATGCTTCTAAAACCAGAACTAGATGGTGCACTAGGTGTTGAGATTAAAACAACTACTAACATCCATGTATCCTCAAATGAACCCAATTCCATATCAAAAGACCAAAAACACTGACATCATAATCGAACAACAAGTTTTCATTTAGATTTAAAGTTTCAATATGGGCCAGTTTTGCTTTAAATTCAGCCCATTTAAGAACAAAATAAAGCATAATTGAATCAAATAGAAAGACTAGGGCAAATCAATGTTTATGTTTTGATTTTTGGCGTCAATTCATGTAGGAGCAAAATTAGAAAGATGGATTGGACCTTCACTATTTGGGCTCTAAACTTAGGGCACTACAAAGCAAAATTGAAAAGAAAGATAAGTACAATTTTGTTGTTTCTACTTTTCACTTAGCCTAACAAAGCAAGTATTTAAGTAGAAGGATTATCCAAAGCTTCATTAGAAATTATCAACAACGTGCAACCCATAAATAACATCATCAAACAAGGAATGCATAATGGAATTTCAATGTTTGGTCTTGAATTCAGCCCACTTCAAGAGCTAAACCCCAAATAAAAGGAATGGATAATGGAGCTTCAATGTCTTTACCCTAAACTAACATTACCTTTAGCACCTAAACCCCAAACAAAAAGGATTAAGAGAGCTTCATTGAATCTATTCTGAATTCAACCCACTTAAAGGCCTAAACCTTAGATAGAAGGATTGGAGCTTCACTAAAGATAATCAAACAACTTGCAAACCATTTCAAAGCATAATTGAACAAAGAGATTAAATTTATTGTTATAGAAATGGATAATCAAAACTATAAATCATGTGTGAACATGAACTAGAAGTTGATCAAAGAAGTAGATGTACACGCACTAAAAGTTGAGTCGACTTTTGATAACACATTCAAGGTGATCAAATCTAAATGCAAATTGAGAAAAAATAGATGAACACATAACACACACAAAAATTTGATTGAGTTGTTGAGAAGTTGAGAATGCATTGAAAGTGAACAAATCCCCACATAATTCCTACACTCCAACGTTCTAAGCTTTAGCTTTGTCCTTTTGCAATGAACATTCACAATGAAGATGGCAACAAATCGAATGGGATATACTTACTAAAAAATGAAATAGGCAACAAATTGATGAAAGAGAGCCTCAAAGGGAGCAATATGTTGTCTTGGTTGAAAGAAAGCCTTTGTCGAAAACGATGAAAGAAATAGGCACCACACAAATATCTTAGGGTGTGCAAAGTTTTTAGGGTTTTAAAAAAAAACTTTTTGGTGCCTTGAATGGATGACAAAGGTTTAAATGAAAAAAGGATGAATGTCAAACAAATAATAGACCCAAGTATTTCTTACATGTCCCAGCCAACATATAGGTAAAGTATTTTTGGGTATCAAATTTCCTAATACCAACCAGGTAGGTTTAAATTTGGATATTAAAAATATCTTGATCCAACAATTAGGTTATTTTCTACCCATAACTAGATCCAAATTGATGACCAAGTCCAAAAGTAATAACTAGCCAACACTGGTATTTACCTACCAACTAAATAGGTACTTAAAATACTTATTAAGTAAGCTAGGTAGTGTAACAAAAAGTAGTTGCAACTAGGTCATGGTGTTGCAACTAAATTACAATTAAAATTTTATCCCACGTTGTTTATTTTCTCTTTCCAAGTTTGAAAATTATATAAGTAGGTTGGCTAAATGTTGTCAAATTATTCAAATTTATCAATTGCCATATGAGAAGAGTTAATCAAATAAGTTCCATTCTAAAAGGCCAAGTTCAAATAAATATGGATTTTGTATTTTAAAAAGTCTTAAGACCTAGACCCATCTACCTAATTTATGCCTAAGTACTATCTACTTGGCCTTAACCTACTTAGCCCAAACCTACCTATGCTAGGTGCTACCTCGCCTAGGTTAGACTTATGGTTAAGTGGCCTAGGCTTAACCTTGGTACAATGTGGCTTATCATAAATGGCCTAGCCCTAAACAAGTCAGGTAGTTTAGGCACCTAGGCTAGGCTTATGGTTAGATGGCCTAGGCTTAACATGGGTGCCACATGGCAACTAGTGGATGGTGAATTTTATTCTAAATCATTAACATAGATTTCAAAACCTAATTGTTGCCACATGTCATCTAGGATGATTGTTTGGTTGCCATGTGTCAAATTTGCATTGTTGCTTCATAGTTGTAAATATATATTTAGGAACACATCAGGATATGTATAAATGATCGACATACATGTATTCTACAATATAAAAAAATCATCTATCATTTGTAACTAATGGTTATTGGTGACTTGTGTGTTGTTAAGTTTTTTTTTTAGTCGCAAATGTCGCTTGTAATTAAAAACTAATAACAAAAAACTAGTTGTAAACGACAATTGTTTAATGAAATTACCCATTGTGTCATGGGGTTTGGTTTAATGATGGCAAGCACAAGTGCATTTGTTAATGAATCCCCTTATCTTCAATTGAGACATTTGATCTTTGGCCTCTATTTAATGATGGGTGTGGTTACCGTATCTGACAAAAAAATGGCCATAGTGACTATTGCACACCATATAAATCGATGGGTGTATGGATAAGAAATTATTTTTCATTATATTCATCTTTCATAACTAATTTCAATAATAATTTATGTATTAACCATCCACATGCATCTATTTAATTAATAGCTACCAAGTGCTTACCTACTAACACAAGTACATTCCCTAATGTATGCATTTGAATAAGTAGTTTTTAGGTATATTTAGGTAAGGGAAAGGGAATGTAATGGTTAACTCATGATTCACTTACAGTTAAGAAGGCTTTTAAAAAAGTTTTTTGGTTGGTGGCCATATGGAAGCTTTTGTGACTTAGGTCCCCAAGGGTTATATAAATAAAAATACAACCCCCAATTATGTTTCGTCTATCAACACGAATTTTAAGTACAATTTTGTTTCAAATTTTATTTTTATTCCTTTTGAGTTTACATTTTCATATTTTATCACAATAAATATTTGTTTACACTTTTGTTTTGCACATTTTGTGTTTTTGTCTTTAACCTCTTCTAGTTTTGTTTTGGATTTTATTTTATGTGTTTGGATTTAAACTTAAGTTTGTTTTTTCATCATTCATCTTCATAATTTTCATGTTTATGACTATCGTAACCCTAGCCTTGGGCTCATGACCAAAACAAAGGTTTACAAGGGTGTAGGCCAAAAGGAATGTGAGAGAGTGAAAGAAAGAAAACTCACACTCCCGAGTGAGCTCCCATTTTGGAAGTTGGAGTCTCGGTGGACTCTTGAACCTTCAGAGAGCGATTGCAAAGGTCAAAACACCTCACATTGAAAAACTTTTTATATCATTGAAAAACTATTGAAGTGCAGATGTTTAAAATGGGCTCGCATGATCCATTTGGACATCTGCAACACAAGTTATGGCAAAAATAAAGGTTCGGAGTCAAAATTGACAATTTGACTCCCGACCACAAAAAGTCAGGAATCAACCTGATTTTCGTGCATGCATGTGGCGTGTGACACGTTGTTGGAAAGCTCTCAACAAGAGCTGCAACTTTGTTTATAGCTCAACAAAGTTGCCAGAGTTCCAACCTTAGTAGTTTCAAGACTCCCCTTTGGGAGTCTCGGGACAAAAAACCATTTGGATGTGGGCTTCATGGAGAGGTGCAGAGTATATTATATGGGGGAAGGTGGTGGCTTCCCTTGAATCCGGGCTATCGAAAGTCTTGTGAGTCCGAAGTCGCTCGTGGCTTGTCCTAACACCAAAGGTATTCTAACATTGTACTAGCCAACTTGTGGTTGGTTGGATGTGGATTCGTGTGAGTGAATAAATTGCTTGCCACTCTTCTTAATCCCATCTCGAAGCTCTAACACGCCCCTCTACCCCCTAAAGTGTTGAGAACCAGGGAGCGTGCCCCAAGTGCTTAACCTTTCTAATGTTTTTTCTACCTTATATTCATATTTGAGTCTAACAAAGAACTTGGGAGCACATTAATGACTAAAATTAGCTTTATGACTATTAACTAATTTGAACATTTGGCAACAATAAAATGGGCCATTAATGTTAACATCCCATTCAAAGTAACATATAATGGACATTATTCAAATTTGGGGGTCTAAGGAGGAAGCCCACCTAGCCCACCCCAAACCCACTAATAAATAATGGGTGTGTGAATGAATGCCATTATGGACATGACAATCCCACAAAACTTGCATTATTCATGGGACAATCGATGCCATAAAAAAGAAAAAATGTTGGCACACATGTATAAAACTTATGTTCCTAATGCATTTTTGACATGCAACATAATGGATCTTGCAATATTGAATAAAAAGGGATGGGGTGGTGTGTTCTGACCATCAACCAATGTCTCACATAATATAATTATAGGAGGATTAATTTACTTGGAAATCCTACTAGAATATGAACACTTGGCATTTGGAGGAAGTTGAGCTTTAGGTCTAGGAGATTTGGGAATAATTGCAAAAGATTTGCCCCTTCTTTTTTACAATGAAAAAAGTACTCAAGTTCTACAAATTAGGTTTTTACAAAAAGAAAATTAAGAATTTAAAATGTCAAAGATGACATTTATAATTGAACTTAAGTCAACCTAAGAGTAATTACAAAGTTCAATGAACAACATTCATGTTTAATAAAAGGTAAATATTAGTAGGAAGAATGTAAAAGAACTCAAAACCATCAAGTTGGCCAAATGAAGAATTCAAGCAAGGATTAGGTGGAAAACAAATTACAACACTATGTTGAAGGATCTTTTCATTATAATTAGAAAGAATTGTAAGAGAACTTTAATCATGACTTTAGAAGATGAGAAGGGGCAAATTGTCATTGAGTAGAAGGCCATGGAACAAGTTTGCATATAATTTATGGCAAATTGTTTAATGCTCCCATGGAAACACATGAAGTTAAAGAATTGAAGACCATCACTCAATCTTGGTGAAATTCATCATGGAACTTGAAACTAAAGATGTAAATGAGTTCCTAATTGAATGACTATGGAAAATAATAAAATATTGGTCATTGGTCCACCTTTCCCTACTAAGTAAAGCCCTTGTTGTTAACTTAATGTTAACATCATCACAAATGTTTAGGCAAGAGTATGAAAGATCTAAGAAGAAATGTAAAGTTATATTGCGAAATTTCTTATTGTGATGTAATGAGCATGCCACAAGGGCAAGGGTGCAATGGGAAGATTGTGCATGTGCTTAAAAGTTTGGGGGTTTAAGCATCACATTCCCCAAAGAAGCCATGGAAATTCTACTTTGCAAATGGGTTTTGTATGTATTAAAACTGAAAGAATCCAATTTGAATATTCAAATAGATGTTGAAATGAAATATGCCTCTTTTGTATATTTTATTAAGAATGTGGGCATTTGGTGGGCTATAAGGTTTAGAGGAGGTAGCTTCGGAGTTTCAATTTTGAAAATTTATGGGCTTCACAAGAATGGGGTTAAGAATATAAGAAACCTATAGGACCATAATTGAAAAAAGTTTATTCAATGTGAAACAAAAATAATAATATTTGCTTTCAACAATGGAGAAAAGCGCATTTGGCAAGGGGTGGTCAAAAACATATTAGAATGTTGGACTACATGAAAGTTATAGTAGCTAAGGATACATACAACTCGAAATGAGTGGCTTGGTGTGTTTGAAAAAAAAATTGATGTAGAATTGATTAGGTTTTTCTATAAAACCAAATCATGCTTAGTTGTCAACACTACATTAAGATTTTCTTAGAGATCTCTCATTGTTTAAAGTAGGAAAGTTTTTAAAGGTTTTATAGGGTGACCCTTGCAAAATAGTCCAAGGAAGGATTCAAAGCTTAATAACCCTAACATACCAATTTTTCTACTTTTCTATGGTGCCATTGTTGAATTTGATATTGATCCAATCTATTAAGAACAAGAATCTCAAATAACTTTCATGGCTTACATAACCAAAAAGGTAAAAAAGTTGATGATCAACTAACACACCCTAACCAATACCATACTTGAAAATTGGGAACCATTCCTTCCTCAAAATTTCTAACTTAAGTGGCATGACATCTAGTTAAAATTAAAAGCAAATGAATGTGGGATTCATTTGGTCCTTATGGCAACACAAAATGATAGTTAATAAATGGAAAACGAGAGTGGACTTGAAGGTTTGGGTAAAATGCACCTCATGCAACTTAAACATGCCATAAAACATTCTACATAGATTTTGGGAGTGTGAAAGAATATGCAAAGCATGGACCTATGCACTTACTTTTATGCATTGACTAAGATTGTTTTCCAATATAAAAAAGGGGTTGCAAATGGATCATTACATTTATCAATAAATGGTTGTATATTTTGTCCTTTTTGCAATGGATTCCATATGTTTGTTTAAAATAAATATTTAAAAAAAAACACCCCACCCAACCACTATTTCCCAAAAATTGATGTTGAGAGGGTTTACAAGATAGGCTATTAACAAAACTCAATTATGAATGGTACAACACAACAAAATCATAACATTTTCCATTGGACAATGCATGCTAAATTCAACCTCTTTAGATAATGGGCACTAGTTTTCTTTCCAAATTTCAATATCAGGAGTTAGGCTACCACTATTGTTCCATTTACCAATTAAATGGGGTGCCTCCCAAGTTAGAACTTTTTTTTCTATTGTTCTCTTTGCAAAGAACCATTTTGATTAGCCCATCATACCCTAACCAAAAATAAATAAAAAGGAAACTTGGAAGGCCCTAGAATTTTTTTTTAAATGTGTAGATGTCATGCCTCCTTTTTGGCCCACCTATATAGGTGAGAAGGGGAAAACTTTTGGCAAACCATATTGGATAAAAGTGTGAAGCTATTGTGAACACCCTAGGGAAACACACGATTTATATATATGTTAAAATTTACACTAATGGGTACCTTTGTGTCTTACAAAACCAAAAGATTAATTAAAAAAAAGACTAAAATGCCTTCTCCCCACATTGATTTGTGAAAATAGAATAAAATACAATCATTAAATTATTTTTTTGCATACATAATGAAATAGATGCAACATCATAGACATGCATGCTTTCTCATATACAATTTTAGAGTTTACAAGTATATTTATAGAAAACCACAAATAATTGGGTGGGGCATGATAATCATTCATTTAGTCCATGATTTTTATAAAACTTGAATGGGACCTAATTGCTATTTTTTAATAGAAAATGTGGGAGTTATTTTTAGTGTAGATTCAACTTTTAAGAAAACTATGTGGAAAAAACTTCAATTTTTCACAAAATTGGGGGGAAAAAAGACCTTTGGCTAAATCAGATTGAAAATTTCAACTTTTGTTATTTCTATAGTTGTAACCTTTGACACCATACCAACCAAAAAAACCCATTTCAACCGAAAGAAAAAACTAGTTCATATTCATTGCCAAAAGTAGGAAGATGATAACCAAAGCTGATTTGTTATGTATAATAAAAAGTAAGAAAAACCATAATCCTAGCCAAGCCTAAACTTGTTTAGTATTGTATCTATGATTGATAATTGATTATTTTTTCAATGTAATAAATATTTTTTAAAATTAAAATAAGCATAGTATTAGTAGTTAAAGTTTGATCATTAAAGGGGTTAATTTTTTAATAAGAAAATACACTACTATTAAGCAAGGAGTGAAACTTAGATTACCACAAAAATGAATGTAATGTTAGTTTCACCTTTTTCTCTCCCTTAGATGTTTTCACTATGATCTTGTGTATACTATTGTTATAATTACATCAAATTTTGTGCATTATTTATTGTGGTATTGAGTCCCAACATTTTATACCTACATTCAACAAAAAGTTATACACTTTGCTACTATCAATGTTTGAAGTTGAAAGAGGGGGTAGGGGGTGAAAGGAAGGCCCAAATATAAGGTTATTTTGTGGGCTTTTCTAATATTTCATTATTCCAAAAAAGGTTCAATAGCCTCAATTTGAATATATGAAGATGTTAAAAATATAAGTATGAATTTTTTAAAAATGTTTTGAATTCCCTATGGTTACTCAATGGAATGGTCCATTGAATGGACTAGAATAGTACCCTAACACAATACAAAAAGATAAAACAAAATAGTTGATCAATGAACAAGGTTGGGATATTGGAGTTGGTAGAGTAAGAGCAGTGACAATTTTTTTAGAACTTGATTTTGCTAAAATCTATAGTTTAGAGCTGAATTGAATGCTTAAACTAGTGCATTTTGTTGGTAGTGGCACATTGGTGTTAAAGGTAGCACTATCCTAACACATTTTAGGTACCTAGTTTAAGTAGTGAGTCAAAACAAGTTCATTGGAACCAAAAGCATTACTTAATAAAAAGATTGAATGAACTTTATACTATAATTTTCATACAATGAAATTTGGAAAAACGATCTTATACAATTTGTTGTCAAATATATTGTTCATTGTTCCAATACTTTACCAATGTTGAATACATATTCAGTTTTGAAAGTACGTAAGATTTCATGTTTCATCTGAAAAATGATCAAAACTTCAAATCACATTGAAATATGTTCATATTTGATAGTTGAACATCTTTTACTATAAACTACTTCTTTATTTTGTAAATTGTTTACATTGTATCACATTTACATGTGGTAAAAGTCTTTTGAAATTCTTACATGTATTGGACATTCAAATGCATAATGAAGCATTCAAATTAAACATTAAAAATAATAATGAATGTTTCATTTAGTGCGATTTACAATATCTTGTCACCTAAATGTTTTGATAATCAACAAATTTTTATCAAGAAAATGAAAACCTTTATGAATTGGACATTATTCGATTCAACAATTGGTCAATTTCACAAGTCTTCGATTCAAATCAAAACCCAAAATTGAGTTACCTAGATGTTTAAAAGTTTAAATTAGCCCAATTTGGAATGATTTCCATAAATGTTACATTTCAAAACACAAAACATATGTAATACCAAAGCTATAATCAATAATTGGCAATCCTTGCCCATATAATCTATATTTTTCAAAAAATGGACTCCAATTGTCATAATTTGAATATTGGAAAATTTCAACAACATTTAATATCCTTTAATGGGTTATGAAGACATTGGGGTATCTTTGTGTTTTGGACAATCACCTTTAATGAACAAGTGTCAAGTTCAATTTTCATGAAATTCGAGAAAATGAAGGCGTGCATTTTTTTCTTTTTTGAATGGCACTCTTCAAAATAGATTAATGTTGAACCTCAATTGTAGGTGCAATGTATAAATTTCACCTCTTGTGTGGTGTTTTTGTGTGAGATTTTAATTTATTCAATCTAACTTTGTGTTAAAAATGAATTATAAAAAAAGTTTAAAAATCATACTTGTAGACCCATCTTAAGCTTCAAATTACAATCCTTCCTTTTTGTCCACCTCATGTATGCTTAGATTCATGATAACCTTGGCCTCACACTTTACATGGTTAAGGTTGAGAAGTGAGGAATATTTTCAAAATGTTAGGCTCAAATTTGCTATTGCCTCATTGAAAAACCCTTATTTTGACAATGTCCTCACCTTAGGGCTTTACCTTACACATAACCAATTTTTGTGTCCTATTAAAAAATAATAACAAAATTTTTTTTAGGCAAGTTAAACAAATATTTATTAATTTTACCTTTGTCAGTGTCAATTTCAATGCAACTTGATAATTAACAAAAAAAAAGACTTGAAATGTGAATCAATGGTCACAATTTGATTCAACTTTGGAAGAAGCCTTAGAAGAACATATTACCATTTATGGGTGGAACAAATTGGGCCCATTCCATGTTACATAATGTTGTGAGGAAATATAAGCACAACCAAAAAATGCTTCAAAGAACCAAATGGTCAAAAGGAAGGTGTGAGCCAACGTTGGGCAATTTTTCACAAACCTTTTCAATTATCAAATTGGTTTTCAATGTGAGAATTGGTGGATATTACATGGCTTGTGATAATTTAATTGGTAATTGAATCCTAAGTTCTCACCGACATCATCAACATGCACAATTGTGCAATTTGTGTGCACATCTCCTTTTTTCATGCATGCGCACACTCTCTCTCTCTCGTAAGCATTGTCTCTCTTGTGTAAGTGTGTAAACAAAGCTCACATTGCGCACACACACACACACACACACACACACACACAAGCGTCAACTACAAGGCTATATGATGATACACCATTGGTTACACAACTATGTATGAATAACGATCATTTCATTCCTTGTTATGTTAAAACCTAGACCGTTGGGATAGAGATTTGGAAAGACTACGTGAATTATCACAACCTAGACCAATGGATTGAGTCGTGGGCAACACACGATTATTAAGCACAAAATTTGATATCCAAGTTGTGAAAATCAAATGTGAAAACCAAATGGGTTATTGCAAGAGTGAGAGCTTGCACATTTGAAAACCGGGTGATTAAGAAAAAAGCAAAAAGAAAAGAAAAAAAACCAAAAAAAAAATCCTGATACCCTGACCGGTTCTCACCAGCCCTCTCCCCCCCCCCCCCCCCCCCCCCAAAACAGGTTGTGAGAGAATCAGGTCTGTTCTGACAGTGCCATATGAGAACCGGGCAGTTCAGCCTGACAGACTAGTGTGACAGAAAAGGCAACATTGGATGTTGTCTGTCATTATTAGACACCATTGGATGATATCTATCTATCTATGTAGGCAAAAATTGCATATCTTTTGTGACTCATTGGTTTACCCATAGTTGAATAGCAGGTTCAACAACAAAAAAAAAATTTTTAAAAAAAATCCTTTTAAAGACATGCTAAATTTTTTTCCAAAAAATAAAAATAAAAATAAAAATTAGATATTATTATTTTTTTAATAAAAAAAATTTTGGGTGAAAGAAAATAAGAGTCTTTGGAAATATTCAGGAAATTTTCTATTTGCCAAAATGAAATCTTCAAATTGGATGTCATGTCGTCCTTGTGCTCCATGTTTTCACTTGCATCATCAGTACAATTTGGATGAAATTTTTTTTTAATAAGAAGGATTTTGTGATGTACACAAAGTGGCAATTATTATTATCCAGAAAATATTTTTAGCCAAATTTGGCTACACACTTAGAAATTAAAGTAGAGGCTTTGGGAACTCAAGGAGCTGAGAGTTTTTGGCAACCCAAAGGAACTTTTTTTTTTTTTCTTTTTTTTTTTTGTAGTGGGCATTTTCCATACCACCAAAAGAAAGAAGGGCACAATTTGGAAGTTTAGAAGAGAGAAGAACAATACTACTACTACTTCCCTAAAGGACAAATGGAAACACACAAATCATCATAAGAACAATGATAACTACTGGAGTGAGTTCTTGTGTGAGCCTGCATAATTTTGAAGGCTTTTTTTTTTTTTTTTTTTTTTTCGGGGTACAAAGTTTCTTCAAACCCAAAGACAAGAATACCAACCCCCCAAAAACAAATCCATTGAAAATAAAATTTTCATAAATATTCAACAGACAAGAAGGATTAAGAGAAAAATACAAGCATTTGAATATGTCTTAAGTTGTTCCCATCAGATCTCTCTCCCCCCCCCCCCAAAAAAAAGAAAAAAGAAAAAATTAACAGAATAATCATTTTGGGTAGGTATTAAATTTTGGCAACGGGCAGGGATTTCCTCTTCTCTTCTCTTCTCTCTCTCTCTCTCTGTGGAAAAACAAAGCACGTAGTCGTGGGAGCGTGTTGTTGGTTTTGGATTTTGCTGGTTGCAAGCTCCGATATCGTCGCGCGCTCGCATGCGCCATCTCCTCTCAGATCCACGCTTTGCTCCTCCCACAGATCCGCAGTCTTCATTCAATGCGGATCCGCAAGCAACAAGAGCAGCGGGATCTTATGCCCGGCGCCGCCTTCACCTCCGGTTTGCATCTGCTGGCTGCAGCCATGACCGGTGCGGTGGCTGAAGAAGACGTTTATCTTCTGCAGCAGCTTGATCAAACTACAAGCAGCAGCGCCGGTGGTGGTGGTGGCGAGGAGGAAGAGGAGGAGGAGGAGGAGGAGGAGGAACCGCAGCTAGTCGAGGAGGATGAGAAGTTTGGTTATCGCGGTGTCGAGGAGGAGGAAGTCCAGGCGAAGGTGGCGGAGGGTGAGGCTAGTTCCTGCGTCTCTGATCATGATTTGGATTGCAAGAGGAGGAGATTCAGGCTGCGACAGGGGAGAAGATCACAACAGTCTTCTATAATAGCTGCTGTGCAAGGTTCGGATTCCAACATCAAGCAGGTGTGCTTCTCTCCTCTCAAACAGGCCTCGGATTCGTCAGATCTCGATAACCGAAGCTGCTCGCTGCAACAGCAAACGCTCCATAGTTGTTCAGGAAGCTTTTCGCACAAAACGCCGCAGAGGCAACAGCAGCTGATCAATGGCAGCAGTACTAGCATCAACAGCAGCAGCAGCGCCGCAGACAAAGGTAAGGTATTGCTATAATCTTCCACGCTCTTTTTGTATATAGGTTTCTCATAACGTCTTGAACACAGTTTTCTTTTCTGCATGCGACTAGATCTCAACTGATCCATGACGAACTTTTTTCTCCTACCGACAAAATCAGATTCTGAGTTTTGACGCCAAAATTTGTAGTTGTTGGAATAGAAAGGAAAGAAGAACTAGGGTCCTGATCTGTTACTGCAGCATACGAAGAAGAAGAAGCTACTGCAACTGTAATGATCATGAATA
The DNA here is from genome assembly GCA_963921925.1 of Sphagnum tenellum. Classification (NCBI taxonomy): domain Eukaryota; kingdom Viridiplantae; phylum Streptophyta; class Sphagnopsida; order Sphagnales; family Sphagnaceae; genus Sphagnum; species Sphagnum tenellum. Next base: position 5,143,943 of record OY998154.1, read on the forward strand.
CATCCGGATCATGCCAAAGGATGCTGCAGCTCTTGCTGGATTGCCTTTGTTGGAATGAGAAAACCTTGAGTCATCATGTCCTTCAAGTGGTAACCGCAGATCACATGTAGAAAGAAAGGGAAAGACAAATGTTGGAGCTCAGATCCTTAATATAAATTGCTGAATAGAATAATTGTTGATCTGCGAGATCGGAATGGGCAGCTAATGGCGATAAGGGTTTGAAACAGATGATGAAACTATGGCAGGTGGTACCACAACAGGAACTCCAAAGCACTGTAATAAGGGTTCTTCTTCAGGGACAACAGATCAGTGTAGCAAGAGACAAAGAAGTGGTGCAAAAGTGCAAATTTATGATGACACAGTGCACATCCGAATCAGGCATAATACCTTCTCCTGCAGTCCTGATTCAGATCCATTTCACGTGAGTATGGATTGTCCTATCAATTGCTTGTTCCTAATTTTCTTTTTTCAGTTGCCAGAAGTTAGGTCTAGGAACTGAAATTCACATGCAGAAAATTTTCAAATTTATGTAAAGATATAGCAGTATCTTTTTGGGGAGATTTTAACAATTTGTAAATATTGCTGCTGGGATCTATCTGTTGGCTATTCACAAGCAGGTGGATCATGCTGAACACCAACCAGCTTCAAAGAAGCTCAAGGCTGCCCTGCAGCAAGAAAGGTTAGGAAATTTCTTTCCACAAATTACTCAGCGAAGGTATGTTGAGATCCTTCTTGCCTCAAAAACTCCATTCTCACCTTAACAAAATCATTAAGCAGAAGGAAGTTCATGCATCGCCATCATATTGAACTTATATGGAATTAGGTTGATTGATTGAATCTTGTGAGTTCTGAACAACATACTTGAATGTGTTTGTGAAATTTTGGTATGTGTTGTTGTTGGTGTGGCTGCTGTTGGCAGGTCTTGCAGGAAACAAAGACAAGCCAATCTTAAAACTGGTAAGCAGTTTTCACTATGAGATAGGAGTTTGGTTTTTGGGGCTGTTTCATGGGCCAATTGCAGTATGCACCTTCTCCATCTCTTCACTCAAATATTGGCACAAACCCATTCTTGTTGCAATTTCTAGACTGGAGCTGAAAATTATGTCCAACACTTGACATAATATGGGCATGTATGTCTATCTACCTTAGACAGTGACAAGAACCACCCTACTTAGGGTTTGACAAATGATGATTTTTTGACAAGGCCATTTTGTATTTCTTAGAGGGAGATGAGAACTCTGGAGTCGGTGCTGAGCAATCACCAATTCTTTCTTCACAATTGCAAGCACAAGTGAAACCTCCTATGCCACTGCCCCCAGATCACCCTTCCAACCATTCAAAAGAAAGTCTTCTGCACTCAGTTTACCAGGTCTTTCTGCAAGCTGGCAAGGCAGGCCTTACTGCACGAGAAGCTGCTTCTCGTGTTGTGGAGCAAAGCTTTCCTGGACTTCACCAAGGTGGAGTTACAGGTCGTGTGCAAGTGGGAAAGCTCTTGCGGAGCTCTCCCTTCTTCATGGAACTTGAGGAGGGACGGTTTGCACTCTTCAGTGCTGTAATCCACAGCAATGAAGAAAACCTGGCCAAATCAGAAGCAGAACAACCACCTCCAAAGAAAAACAGAAAAAAGGGGACATGGGGGGCAGGAGGAGGAATGTCACCATTGCATAAAGTTGAGGTAGACGATGGTATGCCAGTGGGCATAAAGATGGATGTAGAAAAATCATGTGTGGAGAAAAAAATAATAGTGCAACAGAAGAAGAGTAAAAGAAAATTGATCCAGTTGACACAAGAAGGTGTTGTGGGGCTTGGAGAGCAGTGCAAAAGAAGTGATGGTAAATCTTGGCACTGTCCACTGCGTGCAAGGTTGGGTTATCAATTGTGCGATTATCACCTTGATAAATTGCGCACCAAACTACCTACTAATCCCCCAAAGAAGCCAAACCACACTATTGTCAACAAACAGCAAAAGTCAATTAGGCCTACTCCAGATGATTCATGGCTGGTGCCCAAAAAGTCAGTATGGCAAGGCCATGATCGCCATCTACTCGAAGCACTAGGCTGAAAAGTGAGGACTGCTTTCTCAGTTCCTGCCTCCATAGGAGGGGCTGATTCTTTGTAGGGTTGTAGAGGAAACTTCCAATTTTTTTTTCAGGCTGCATGAATTTGTGCTTTCATCTAAGCAAAAGTAGACAATGCAACTTGTACAGCCATTTAGTTCCATGGTTCCATATTTGTCAATCGAAGTTTATCAATTGTACCCATGTGTACAACAAAATCCAGCAATTGGCATGAAGATATTTGGACTCTTTACAAGTTGCTTCTTGAGTGTTGTTATGTAACCTCAAAAGGTGCGAGTCTTCCTTCCTATTGTGGCAGAAAGAATTTGTCTTTTGTGCAATTGTTTCCCCAAATTTTTTTGACGAGAATGTTACATACCTATAACCTTGTGGAGCTGATCAAGTTGATGTTGAGGAGCAAAAATCTTGTAAGTTTCATTCACACAAAGAAATCTTTATAAGCAAAAATCTTCATTTTGTGAGAACTTTGTTACCATCTTGGGAAAAAATCCAATACTGTTTAAGCAAAGCTTTACAAATCACTGGATGTTGCACAATCCTAGAAACCTTAGAAGTGGGTTTGCAGGTCAGAAATACTGACTAAGTAGCAGGTCCTGTAGCAGATGAGGGAATATCAGTCGAGAGGTGGTGATGAATGGAAGAACACCTCAAATGGTGCAAGCAACTACCATGGAGCCTGAAAAGAAAGCAAGGAGAGAGGCAAGGTGCAATCACCAGTAACAAAGAAAAGTGTGAAAGCCAAGTTTCAATCTGTCAAGCATCTCTCTCAAAGACACATCTCTCTCTCTCTGGTAAAAAGCATTGCTGGTGAGGAAGAGAATGATGGAGCTCATCCTTTTAGGGTTAGGGTTTAGGTTACTCATACACAAAGTTGTAATCCTAGATGATGCTTTGATGCTACATTTCATAACACTAGGATACTGCAGAGTACCTTGGTGGATTTCTATATGGCATGGAATTTTTAATGCCGAGTTCCATGTACCTTTGTACCCTAGTTCTAGAAATGCTGGAATTTTCAAAAATTATTTTTCTCAAAGAACAGTTTTTTGCAAAAAAAAGAAAAAGAAGATAATCTTTTGGAAATATTGTGAGTATGATGATTTTTTTGAAATAGAGTCTTGGAAATCAATTAATTAGGGTAGACTGGCCCATCACACACATTTTGGTGTTGCTTGCTAGAGGTTTTCACTTGAATTTTTCTACCCTTTCACGGTCTACGAATGTAATGTTTAGTTAATAGGGGTATGCTTTTGATTTCTTTAAACTCCTAGCTTCAACCTTCACAATTGATCATGTCTTAATTATATTGGGTTATGGTTGTCAAGTCTAATGATAAGCACTTGTTCCATTCATATGGATGTTGACATAAATGTTTTAACTAAATATCTTATCCATATAAGCTTTGTTACCTTTAATCTATAAGGGGGACAAAATCTATTGCTTTGGATTTCACTTTAACAAATGGTGCACACCAAGTATCGATACATGGAAGCAAGTGTATCAAGTGTATCTTGTTGATGCCTAGTACATTCCCTTTTCATATTGGATAAGCATGTGAAATCTTTTGGTTTGAATCCTCTTTGTTGATATCATTTGAAGTAGATTACCCATATGCACAATTTGCTTGATCAAAATCCCCTAATTGTTCCCTTGTATGCAACTAGTTCAAATGCAACTTTTTACATGAATTTTTATGGACTTGTTGGCTAGGACATTAGTAGCTAAATACAAAACAATATGGTTCATTTGCAAGTAGAAGGGTTATGTCAATGGTTATACCATTGTTCAATTGACTTTGTGTATGTCAACTATCTTGCTTGTCTAATCAAAGTTGTTATTTGTTATTTGGTTTTGTTAATTTGTATCTTGCCATGGATATCCAAGTAAAGCTTAGAAATGCAAGGAGGTTTTGTTGCAATAGATATGGCTTCCTCTACATGGTGTATAGAAGCATAAAAAAATACCAAAATCAACAAATTATTTATTTTTGTTGCATGTCACTATGTGCCCCCACACCAACCAACAAATATACATGGTATGTTGTCATGTTGGGGGTAGATTGATAACCTTGATGCATTGGAGGGCCTTTGTTCAAGTTGATATTCACTTTGAAATGGGAAGAAAGTTTGAATGTTATTGAATATATGTGTTGATTACTCCATCATTTTCTTACATGTATGTGCTTACATGTGAAGATTTGAAGATAAATTATTTGATTGCTTGATAGCCTCCATACATGCATTTGAAGATAATAATTACACGTAAAAACTAAATTAATCTGATTGAAATTTCAATATAAACTAAAAAAGAACCCACATGTTTGGTCCTACATACTTGGTTCTAATTGAACACCGCATTATTCCCAATATCTAGACCATTGATATCTAGTTGCAATGTAAGATTTGATCTCACATTGGCATATACACATTTATCTTTCTCTTGTAGATATTTGGCATGTTGATTGCATTAAAGAACTCTTTTCCATTTGCACAAGTTTTGTCATGCCCCAAGGTTAATTGCCTAGCTTTTTTGTGTGGGTTGTGTAGGCTCATTTTGTAACAATGTAAATATATTAGCAATAGATCATGTAAAGAACAAGGATTTTATCTTGGCAATATGCAAACCTCTTTATTTGAACTTGTTGCAAGATTGCGAAAAGGGGAAGCTAGGAAAACAATAAATCAAATGATATTGTTATGTGGAAAACATGTACACTTGTTTTATGCATAACTTGCAATACTTTATTTTGGACTTTATAAAAAAAACCTTTGACCTAATGAGGAGAACTACTTATAAACTTTATTTATGATATTAGTGGTGAAGACATTGCCCATTAGTGCTATGAATTTAGGGTTTAGGGTTTTGAAAGTATAGATTAAAGCCATGGCAAGGAAGGAATGATAGTTTATCTGATGAATGGGTTGGATAAAGTGAGATTGACCCATCTTTTGGTCAATGGTTTCAATCACATTAGTATTTTTTAAGAACGATGGGTTATGGATCTTGGAAGGTTTGTTGAGTTGTTCAACATGCAAAGTTGGGTTTATCATTCCCATTAGCACCAACTTTTGAGTAATTTTCCATTTTTTTGCTTACATCAAGCAAGAAACATTACAACAATTTAATGTCTTTGGATTAATGGTTTTGGTCATAACCTTGTTACATTTTTCATGTTATGCATATTTTAGTTAATGCCACAAGACCATTGTTAGATCTATGACTTTTGATAATGGGATTAAGTGTTATATGTGTTGTTTGAGATTAGAAGACATATCAAAGAAAGCTCATGTAGCAAGCCCAAGCCAAGGAAAGACGAAGAATGTTGGAGCCAATGTTCAAGGGAACACCATGGATCCAATACAAAGTGCCAACACGGTGGCACCTTGGTAGGTTGTGGTCGGAAAACATGCATGCACCACACTGGAAGGTTTGAATGCACACAACCATTTGGCCATTATGGGCACACAACATAATGGGGGCCTTGTAGACAAAAACAAAAATGGAAAAACTAGGGTCTAGGACTAAGCCATGGTACCCAAGCCCTTGCAAATTGTCATGGGCCTTATGGAAGGATTGGCATGAGAATGTGTGAACCATGTTGTGCGCGTGCACGCGCACGTGTGGGGGGCAAGTGTGCATGATCAAGTTGTTTCTCAAAGGGGGCATTTGCCATAGTTTGTAATTAAACAACCAATAGAAGCCCAAGGGTAGCAACCCCACAAAACCAAATGGGCTTGGACCATGAGTTGGAAAAGGGGTTGGATTAGGATGTTTGATGGGAGTATCTAGCAAACTGTCAATTTAAACAATGACATTCAAAGAGAACCATAGAAGTTGAAACCACATCAATAAAGGCTCAAAACTAGGGATGCCATCTCATAAGGTGTAGGTGACAAAATATGAAAATTTTGATGGTGCATGTGCAAGAAAGATACATGGGCAAATGAGTCATGTGCATCACACATTTAGGATATGGTAGTGGTTAAGGTGATAGACCAAAATGTTTTAAACATGGCTACACTTCACAAGCGAATGATTGAAATTTTTGAATATTTAGGTCATGAGATAAGTGACACTAGCTTTAGGGATAGTGTTGGGTGCTTCATGAAAAAAGAACGAACTAGGTTGAAGAAAGGGTATATGAAGCGAGGTAACAAAATTTGCCTTATTGGAATTGACTAGAATCAATGGGACAAACTTGTGGCATATTGGCATGAACATGAAACACAAAAAAGGTTTGAAAACATGGTTGATTCAAGAGGTGTAGTAAAAAAGGTAAATCACCTTGGTCATGGTGGCAAGGCAATTACAGAGGCAAAACTAATAAATCTATGGTTTTTGTTGAATCTAGGCACATACACATATTAAGTAATATTGACATAAGAATACATGCATGCCACATACATTGCAATTGACATGCAATATGAATTTTAACAAAAATTAAACACCATCAAAACCCATCAATATTAGAGGTGGCTACCATGGCATTGGATTCTACTATAACACCTAGTTATACAATGAATATACCCATCTGCATTATGTATTTACTTGAATTACATAAGCAATATTTGATATATTGTTTGAATAACCATCCTAAATTTAGGTGGGAATATTATGGGAACTATTGGGTAGGCATCACATTTTCCCCACTCGGCCTCTCACATGGCTACCATTGAAACAAAGTTGCCAGTGATAAGTGGCCAAGTATTTCAAGTTCTCGAAGCCTATGATGTGAATGCCAAGGTTATGGATAAGTTAAATGCAACCGTAGAAATCTTGATGTAGTAATTGTTAGTAGGTCAAGAAGAAGGTATGCCAATTATAGGTAGCACTTTGCAAGTGAAACAATACTAAAAGCAATGGCTTTTAAATCCCCTAAGGACATGGGTACATTCCCATTAGCCAACATGAGGTTGTGCATACATGCTATATAGATTTTAATGGTTTAGCTGGGTTAAAGCATAACAATGGTTTAAAATCACTAAATGGTTGCACCATTAGCCCCTAAAGCCCCTAATTTTTGTCACAGGAAAAAGGTGGGTTAACAAGTGGATGATTTTATCCTAAAATATGTCCCCAATTACATATTAGTAAGAGATGATGTGGGGCAAGTGGGTCACAAGACAAGAACATACCTTCAAGTGGGGGGATTTTGAGAAACATGTGGTTGTGCCAATGGAGGCAACCTTAAACACCCCAACTTTAAGGTACAATATGGATGGCGACCCCTAGCATACATCAAGCTCTAAACCTAGAGTTCACATTATTAGATTACAATGAACATATGTGTGACATTGACATATGTATATGATGCTAACATATGCGTGATATGTGTGACATGCTTTAAATAACAATAGTTGCATGGCTAGAACAAATATTCATTTAGTGTGAGTGGCAGCGATCCAACAAAAGATTTAGCTTTAATTTCTAAAGGTTTGAAAAAAATGTCAAAACAATTGAAAACTACTTGAAAAAATATAATAAATAATATAAATATGGTGAAACTTGCATTGTAATTGGATGCAATATGGCACCTTTTTCCTCATGGTAACATAATTGATGATTTGAAGATGTGGACTCCTCTTATGGCCATGTTATACCCAACAATTGATAGTTTAGAGATTTTACTTTGGTTTGCACATGTGATATTTTATAATATTTAGAAGCAATCAAACTAGATTTAATGTTTTTTTCTTACCACCAATGTGAATGTTGTACTATTTTATAATATAAAACATTTAATGTGGTTAGCTTATTGTGCTTTGGAATCACTATGAAAAAAAAGGTGTTTTGTAACTAGCTTTGCAACTCAATTTTTGAGTTGCAAAAGACACTTGCAACTCGTTGTATTTATACGTTGTGAGTGCCAATGGACAAGTTGCATGAATTGTAAAGTTGCAACTCACCGTATATATGGTGCAACTCAATCAAAACAGCTCATTTTCAACTATTATGCAACTCCATTATAATTGCACCCATGATGTCATGTTGACATCATTAATTATCATCTATCTATTAAAATATGACATGTGGCATTATGAATTTTTTAAAACATAAAAATGATTTTTTCTCAAAATATTGATCTCCATCATTCATTATGATTGTTAATGATGGTTTGAAATTGTGACACATGGCACAATAAAAAAATTGCCACATGGCATATCGATTATATTTTGGAATAAATAAATAAGTAAATAAATACAATTTAGTAGCTAGGTAGGTTGTACATAACCATAGGTTGGTAGGTCTTAAAACCTACATACCTACATATTTACCTAGGACTTACCTACCTACCTAGGGTCATAGGTAGGTAGAAAAATAGAAAAATAACCATGAATTTTTTCTAAAATTATGTTTTGCCTTTAGGTTAAGTTTTTTTGAAATCATCCCAAAATGGCACTTGTATTTTAATGTGAAAATATGAAAGAACAAACCTTTTTTATATAATTTGTAGCATGGGATTTGAAGACAAAACATATGGGTTAAATCTTTTAGTTGTTCTTTAGTTCCAAATTAAGTTGCAACTATAACACTTAAGTGCTTAAAAAAGGCCAAATCCAAGGGGAAGGCTCCATTGTTTTTGGTGTCCAAACAAAACTTGAACCCCTCCTATCGGCACTAAAAACCATAAAAAACTAAATAGAATTGAGAAAGTTATTGCCCCCCAAATTAAAGGGGGTCAAAAACTCAAAAAAACAAACTACTAAATGCTACAAAGGCCAATTCCCAAACACCTAAAACAATCTTTATATATTGCTCTATTATTATTAGAGTTCAAAGACAATTTATAAAATTTCAGGTAGTGTTCCTATAGCACTTTAAATCGTTTAAAATAAATAAGAAATAAAAAAGTTATGAAGTTTGAAAGTAGGAGGGGTCCAAGGAAAAAAAAAAAAAGGAAAAAAATGTGTTTTGTAAGTTGGAAAATTTATTTCTTTTCTTGTTATTTTTTCAACACTCCTTTTCATAAATACATTTCAAAGATGATTTCTAAAGCTTGAAGTAACATTCCCATAACATTTTAAATCATTCAAAATGAAACACATATAATGAAAATATAAATAATCGATGAATATGTATTTTTATTAAATTATAAGTAGTTGTATTATAGTCATAACATAGTTAAATAATAATATTTTAATAGTGGTGCACTAGTGGCTAGGCTAATTGTATTAGTGGAATCATAATAAAAAAGTAGTTGCAAATGTATTCCACAATGGGTGGCGGAAATGTGAACACGTGGCATGATCAGATGTATGTACATTACACCTAATTACAACATAGTTGTTGCTTTAGTGGCACATTTATAATAATTTTAATGTAGTTGCCACATGCAATTTCAATGCAACTCTTAAAAAAATCAAACATGGTAGATTTCATATGTATGTATGATTTGTATAAATTACCGTGTAGAAGACCCATTTTCAATTCACTTGCAACTATAATACAACTAATTAATTTTTTGACATGACAATTTATTTATTAATACATTGTATTTCTAGGGGGATAGTTGCACAATAGTTGTATAATGAGTTGTTTTTTGAGTTTTAGTTATAGGGGAGTGTGGTTTTGATGGACATGATTTCTCATAGTGAATCTTTTGTTGTGTTTTTTTTTGTCTTACTAACAAGATTTATATGAAGGTTTGTACATATATGGTCTAAATATGTAGTCAACATATTTTTTCCAATGTTTTATTAACAAAGCATGATTGGAAAATTAAAGCCATGGACTCCTTCAACTCCCTAGAGAATTTGCAAATTTGGCCCGTTTGCCAAAAACATTAGTCCATGAATGTGATAGAAGATGAAGTGTTATGGGGGTAGGGATGGGACTTTGGAGGATGCCTAGGCACATTTTCTAACAATAATAACATCAAGACCCTTGACATCATGTTGTTAACTGCTAATGGGTTTGAACATGTTAAATTGTTAACTTGAGATCTTATTTTTGTTGGTGTGTAGTTAGTGGTAGGTGATGCAATTTTGTGTGCTACCACAATGCGAAAATTGAGGTTGTAGTCAAGGGCATGACATATGGCATTGGAGGAAATGGATGTCTCCACCATGGCCAACCTATTTTGGACAAATGGTTTTGAGTCTATCTTGGTGAAATTGTGGAAGGAAAGGTAACACCCCCTTGCTAGTGCCCAACAAGAATGATGACCCATCACAATGGTTACCAAAGGATGTATTGGGTAGTAACCTAGTTTGCGAAGGTCAATGCATTCAAAAGGACATTTGATTATGGACAATGGTGCAAATTAGCTTGAGGTGTGCATTTTTTACTTTAAACTTGAAACCGAGATCAAGGTAATCAATGTTATGGCCTTTTTTGGATCCAATGTTATAGCACTACAAGACTTTATAAATTTGTGGACCTGTAGGATGCATCCAAGTTACTAGGCTTACTGTATTGAATTTGGAGTCCATGGTATGTTGGTAGGTGACTGGCATTGCAATAAGACCTATCCATGTGAGTGTAGATAGTTGACATTATAATTCTAAATTTGTTGTGTGTGGATATATGTTTTCCATATTGTTTAATTTGCAAACTCCATTGACCCAAATATAAATGTGTTGTTTTAAACCAGTTACGTTTACTTAGGAACTTAACCATAGAAATGTTTCTTGTAAGTCGGTGGAGATGTAATTATAATGTTTAAAATTCAATGTAGTAGTTGCAAACACAACTATGTTGGTAAACCTTAACCTTAAACCCACTAATTGCATCCCTAACCATGTTCACCACCAATAATAAAATCCTGGTTGTACATGTGTGTGCTTCTAGACACATGTCCACGTGCAACTACAACCATAGTAGTTGCATATGCAATTGAATTTCAATTATCAAATAAATGGTTGTCACTTAACATTATTGTGATCTTTTGATTGCACACAAGATGAACCTTAAATTCTAATTACCATAAAATGACATTTGTTAGCATCATGTTGTCCACAAACTAGATGATTGTAATTAATATTTTTATTTATTAATTATTTTGATATCATATTTATTTAGAGTTTACCATGTGTCAACTTTAAAAAACCCATGTTGGGTGCAACTATACCCATTATAGTTGCATATGCAATTATAGTTACCTAATTGGTGGTTGCCACGTGGCATCATTGCGACCTTAAAATTAAAAAGCTTTAAACTTAATGTAAACTTAAGCACCAAAAAAAACACATGTAAGTTGCCAATGAACCCCATGTGTCGGCATCTTGTTGGCCATAAATTAGACAATCAAAATTAATAATTTTATTCAATGATATTGAATATCAGTTTATTTATAATTTGCCAAATGCTGGAATTAAGTCCACAAATACAATTCTAGCAAGGACAATTTTAGATTAGAGGTGTCTACTTAGGTATCCACTAAATTCAATTTTGAATGTTCAATTCTTGATGTTTCTTTCATGAACTTTAGAAATTTTTCCTATATGGACCAATATCAAGATATGCATGGATTGGAATGACATTTGCAAGAACATATCAACTATGACACATCTAAGGATATCAATCAAGTATAATACAAATGACAATTAAAATTTACAAATCAAAATGCCATTTATTAAAAAAACTTCAAGTTCCCAAATTTTAACTAAAGAAAACATTGCCACCAATGTCCAAAAGTGTGCTACACACTTAGTGTCAGATTTGGACGAGAATTGAAAAAACAAATCTTGGAAGATTTATGTCATGTTAGAAAACTCTTGAAAAGGAATATAAAAAAGTGACATCCTATGCTCAATTTAATTGAGTTCCTTAGGAGTTATAGCCATCTAAAATTCTAAGATACATAATTTAATAATAACAAATGTTTGATTACAAATTGCACTATTACAAAAGTGGGGTTTAGTTTGGCCACCCAATTCCCTAGGGTAAGAAATTTAGTTCAGAAGTGTAATTGACTAAGGTCAAACTTTTATACAATTTTTAAATTTTTAAATTAAAAATTTATAATTTTTATTATTACATTATGATTATGTATAAAATTATTGTACAAAGTAGAATGTTATATATATGAACTAATATAATAACGCATATATAAACTATAAAGTTTAGTGTATAATATAAAGTGTTGCAACTTGTCAAGTCATATTTTCTCATGAAAAAATATTTTCTGAGTTATTATTAAACAATGTAAGGCAAATGTGTTTTTAAAACAATGCTTTGGAATTATTTATTTATTTATTATATATTGTGTGAACCTTTGAAAAAGTTTCAAGAGTGAAGTTCCATTTGTTTCATTTGAATAAAATATGAGAAAAAAATGTAAAAGTTTGATTTATAATACAATCTTGTGTAATTGTGATATATTCAAATTTTTACACCTTTTATCACAAAGCAAAGTGGTGGTTGGATGGCAAATACAATGCAAACATATATTAGGACTATATATGGACCATATGTTGTAAAACAAATGTCAAGGATGCTTATATTTTATCAGAAAATAAAAAAATATGCTTCTGAAATGGGTATATGGATTGTATGTTGATCATATATAATCATATTTTGATAAAATTATTGAAAATATATTACATTAATTTTAAAATATTGTAAAAACAAGATGAATACTCTATCTTTGTAGCAACCAATCCCCAAGGAACATAGTGAAATTTCTTGTGTAATGAAATTGAGACAATTTCATTGAAAGCCTAATGAAATTCTTAATGAACTTGGTCACACCCTCTCTACTTGTGTTCATGGGGATTTGTTGTTTCAATGTAAGCTCCATGGGAACTATTGAACATAATACCATATACTATAGGGAAGCTAGTTTCCATAAGTGGTCCAAGTTATGGTGAAATCTGTTGATCTGGATCATGTCTCAAGAGTTGAAAGAATAAATAAAAATAACACTAAAAATGAAAAATATAGTCAATGTTTTTTGTAATTAAAATTTTTCTATAGAATAATATAAATTATTGGTGTGATAGTGGCCAAGGTAACCAACTACCTAAGTTCTGGCAGAGAAATAAAAAATTTCCTTCAAAAAATTTGATTCTTTGGAAAAAAGTGTTTTTCTGGGAACATTTTAAAAAAATCTACAAATAATAATATGATTATTAGAAGCAGGGACAAACCCCCGGCAGTTATCAGGGTGGATCTAAGAATTCATAACCGTGGTTCTCAGAAAACTGAAGACCTGGTTTTGATATACAACATACAACCACCGTTCTAAAGAACCAGAACAATTAATTCTCTGAATTAAAAAAAAATTAAAAAACCAGAACCAATGGTAAAATTTCTCTTTTTTTTTCCAAAATTTAAAAGTAGGTGTCTGCAGCAAGCATCCCAAGGTAGATTTAATATATATTGGTGAATTTTTTAAGAAAAATATCCAAAGCTTGCCCCCAAAAGTTCAATAAAGTGATGACAATTTTTTCAAAAACCAAAATTTCCTTCATTAAAAATAAAATACTAGGCATCTGCAACAAAATATTCCCAAATTTTAAAATTGTTGTTGCAATGCCAAAATTTTCCCCAAAACAAAAAGATTGTCAAATCTTATGTATTAATTCACTTGTCTGTGTTAGTGTGTCTGTGTGAACCTGTCCATTTCGACTTGTTAACAGTCTCTGCGAGGCCGATTTTGCAACCCCAAGATGACAGAAATGAGGTCCCGAAATGAGCCGCATCTGGCTTGAAATGTTCCAGCGCCAGGTGAGGGTCGTGGTGGCAGAGAGACACACGTTCGCTGAATCCTCCGTCTCCCCGCACCAGCCATCGATCGCATTATTAATAAATAAATAAAATGAAACAAAGTTGTAACACAAAAAATAAAATAAAAAAAGAAAAAAATTTTAAAAGGGGAGAAATAAGATTAAGAAAACAAAAAAATACTTTAACAATTAAAAACTTTTTTTAAACACTTAAATTATGAATATATATAATAATAATAATAACAGAAAACACATTAAAATAAAAAATAAAAAGATAAAAGTTTCTAAAAAAAACAAAAACATGAACCAGGTTTAAAGAAAACGAGGGACTTCACAGTGTCCGAAGGTCACAGGTACCCACTAGTTTAAATAATCACACCACACCAATGATTCTTTCTGACTGATTTTGTTTTTTTTTTGAAAAACATAATAGGGATTTTATAACAAAAAATCTAGTGTACATTTTGACTAATTTTGCCAATGTTTTTGGAAAAATTCACAAACTTTTTGATAATATACAAATAGAAAAATATAACATTAAAAATTTTAATTAAAAGAAACTTGAATAAAGGAAATTTTATTTTTTTCCAATTTTTAAATGTTGGTCAAGTGGTGAAAGTTCATAAGTATATGTAGCCAAATTTAGAAATATTTAAAATGTAAAAAGTAGAAAATTTCAAGTAACCCTTTCATATTGTTGGCAATTTTGGCGATTTAAAAGATTTTAAAAGAAAAATTTCTAATTTGGCGATCTGATTCTTTTTTCAAAAATAATACTCGCCACAAAAAAATAAATCACTGGCATTTAGAACCTGCCAACATGGCCAGAGTGAACCAGGACTCACCAGTGCACCATCCACTGGATGCCCAAAAATGACTCAGCTGTGGATGAATCTTAACACTGAGTTAAGATCTGGTTCCACCTTGGTAACCCATTGTGTAAGAACTAACTCATGATGACTAGGTAAGTAGATAGTTTATGCATAGGTAAGGGCTACCTTGACTATCTAAGAACTAGGTAACCCTAGTTAGTTAGGGACCAGGAGCCCAACAGAAAACTGTTTGCTGACTACTTGCCATCCATCCTTCATGAGTGCAGTGCTGGGTGCTGCTGGTTCACTCTGGCTCACAATCACACACTTCTATTCATGGATGAATAAATGGATGTTCCATTCTCGCGGATGTTTGGATTTCATCCTTTTCACCAACCCACACGAGCGCCAACAGCTACATAGTTCAAACACGACAACTGCTGTTCTCTCGAAGTTCGAGGAACAGAGAGAGAGAGAGAGAGAGCGAGAGAGAGAGAGAGAAATGTCAGTCCAACTGAACTCCATACTTGACAAACTGGGAGTGCAGAAATTCAAAACACATGCGAGGTACTTCTTTAGAGAATCAGAAACCAGCTGGAGCACAAGGCGATCCGAAGAAACGTCCACTTTTTTTCTTTTAAAAAAAACTCTCCTTTGTTTTTTCCCAAATGAAAATCTTTCTTAGGGGTATCACATGATGCTGCACCAACACCACCACCACCCATATTCTTCTTCTTCTTCCCCAGAATTTGTAATTCAGCAGCTCTGGAGGTTTTGATTTGTTGTTGTTGTTGTTGTTGGTTGTTATGCTTGTAGTGGCCCTTTTTTTTAGGTTTTTTTGGGAGGGGGAGGACTTGGCACATCTAAAAGGCCATGGAAGAGATTGAGTTGCATTAGTGTTGGGTCTTCTTCTTCTTTGTGGTAGTTGGGAGATCCGAGTTTGTTTTGAGGGAATGCATGTAGTAGTTATGGTGATCGATCCATAGATCTTGAGATTTTGGAAATACTGGAGAGACTGCTCTTGTAAATGGTTTAGAGTGGCTTTTTTTGTGAGAAAAGAGGTGGAAGAGTCTCGGGTGGTGGTGGTGGTGGTGGATGATTTCCAAAGACGTTCAGTTGTGGAGCTGCTGTTGCCGAGAAGTGAAGGTATTCTTTTGTTTCGAAGCATTATGGGTTTTGTTGGGTGGGTCCTGGTGGTGTTCGCCTGCATTTTCTGAGTGAAGAAGAGCTTGGGATGTTTGAAGCTCTCCCTGTCTCTGTTCTTCTTCTTCTGCTGCTGCATTGTTCTTCTGGGTTTTGATTTTTCTCTATGCAATTGCATCGTTTTTATTTTCTGTTTTTCTCCTTGGTTTGTAGATTTTGTAGGATTGAGAGCTCGGAAAGAAGAGAGAGCGGGCCGAACTCAGGGCATTGTGAGGGATGGGGTGTTCGGCATCCAAAAGTGTAGAGACGACGAAGGCGGCTTCAAGTAAGGATGAGGAGGAGGGGTATGCGCAATTGGGTCGTAGCATGTCCATGCCAGTGAGGGGTCGCGATAGCAGCAGCAAGAGAGACAGCCATCATGTGGTGGCTCTCACGTCAAGCACATACGGAATCCTCAAAGTGGATCCACCACCCCACAAACAAATGAAGAAGGGGCAGCAGCAGCAGATTCCCACATCTAAATCAAGCACTGCTGCTGAGGAAATCTATGAGAAGCTGAAGAATTTTGATGTGCCAGCAGAAATGGTGGCTAAGCCTTGGTCAGAGGTGAGTCTAAGCCTTCCCAAGCTGCCACCAGTTGTTGCTGCAGCAATAAACCCTAAATATATAACATCAGCTAAAGGAGGGGAGCCTGAAACTATCAACATGTGGGAGCTCATGGATGGGCTTGAAGATGGTTTGGAAGGCTCTGTTGCTTTTGAGAAGCTTAAAATCTCAGACAATATGACAGGATATCCACCGACATTGTCAAAACCCTTAGAGAAGTCTCCAACTTTCCATACCATTCGCACTGTGGAGGACTTGGATTCTGCACAAGCTGCAAAACCTACTACTCCTCCTCCATCTCTTTTGCATGATGAATCTTCTTCCACTATTCTGCAAATGACAATGGCCTTAAAACCTCCTGCAGTGGCAACAAAACAATTTCCTTTCTCAAGTGTAGAGAACTGCAAATCTCTCACAACACAACAAGAAGAGAGGCAAGAGAATGCTGCAGCCCAGTTTTTGTCATCTGCAGCAAGGGGAATCTTGTCAGAAGCAACTGCTGCATTAAGTCAGGAAAGATGTAAGGTCTTTCCATACCCACCCTCCCCAAATGCTGTGCTGGCAAAAAGTCCAAGTACACAGTGTGGCCCTGGCAGCAGCATGCCTTTCATGGCATCTGCTATGAAACTGGAGAATGCTCCAATGATCCCCAAGTCCCTGTCAGTAAGACCTGGATTGACCGGTCAGGATGGCAGTTCTGGAAGGCCCTCAATAGTGCACCAGACTTCTTCCACAAGGGTCGAGAATTCCAAAGCTCCTGTGATGCAGCAGGAGAGCAGCAGAGTGGTAGTCTCGTATTCTCCAGGGCAGGTGATGTCTGAAGCTTCCACTGTGAGCAGTAATGTTTCTCCAGTTCCTTCATCAATGCATGTGCTGACCATGGCTGCAGCATTTGAAGAAGAAGCAAAGAAACTCTCTCCTTCACAACACCTCAAGGCATCATCACCTGTTTTACCAAGGCTTCAGCCAGCATCCAACACAACTCTGATCATGAAGGGTGGAAACAAACCCTCTCAATGTTTCTCACCAAATGTTGAAGTATCCAATAATGTTGTGAATGATTCTGAGAGTGGTGTTTCTAAGATAGGTTTGAACTTGGAGTCTGGCTATGTGCATGTGTCTGAAGGGAAATCTCTCTCTGACGAGAGGAAGGCTCCGTTGAAAGTTTCCAGTGTTGGGTCAAAGCAGAGTTCTACTACAGATGAGCTAGAATCAACAATTGATCCTGATCTCTTTGCATCTTTTGAACAAGAACTGGAATTGTTCTCAAACGAGGAGTGGTACAATGTTGGAAGGCACGATGGGGCAACACTGTCAATAATTCCAGGGAGTCAAGATGAGGAAAGCTCCAGTAAAGACCATTCATTTGCCCTGCCTACGGGGGCAGATACTAATGGGAAAGGGAACAAGATCATGGAAGTGGGTATGGATGGAGGCCCTAAAGCAATCACACTCAAGACATCCAAATGCTCAACAACCCCAGTTGTGGAAGTGAAGAGATTGAACCCATGCCCATTGGAGTGCTTTGAGGTGAAATGCCCACCAGCAGGTGAACAAAGAGTGGTTCTGTACACAACCAGTTTACGGGGAATTAGGAAGACATTTGAAGACTGCAACCATGTGAGATTCATTTTACGGAGCTTAGGCTTGTCACTTGATGAGCGGGATGTGTCAATGCATGCCGAATTCCGACAAGAGCTTAAGGACCTTGTCGATACACCAGTCCAAGTTCCAAGGGTGTTTGTAAAGGGTAGGTATATTGGAGGAGCAGATGAAGTTTCCAAGTTACATGAAGATGGAACACTTGCAGTTTTGGTGGAAGGTCTACCATCCCAGATTTCAAGAGAAGGTTGTGATGGGTGTGGCGGAGTTAGGTTTGTGCCATGCTTGGACTGCAGTGGGAGCTGCAAGGTGATCACAGATACTAATGAGGTGGTCCGCTGCACTGAGTGCAATGAGAACGGTTTGATGAGATGTCCTATCTGTGATTGACCATTGAATTCTATAGATCCTTCTTTACAGTTTGTACAGACTGATGTGTTTGGAAGGCCAATTTTGTTTCATGTCAGTTTTGCATAGAGTCTTTGAGCAAAATCATTTGTACAGAAAGTTATGGTAACAGTGATAAATGCAAAACATACAGAGTTTTTGAGGATTGTAGCCTGTGTAGAAAGTTTTTAAGAGTCTAGTTAGTGTGGCCTGAAGGCCACACATACAGACATGAATTGTGTGAAGGTGGCTGGATGGCACACACAACAATAGTTTATTTGTTAGTTGGTTTTTCCCTCTCATTCTGTTTGAGCGTCACCCCTTCTCAGTTTTGGTCTTTCTGTATGCGCTAGAACATAGTGAGTTGAGTCATTTGGGTGAAGGGCTTGACTTGTTATTAGGGCTGCCAAGGAACAATACTATGGACTTAAATGGTTGTACAGGCTGGCTGGACAACTAACCTTCCAGGAGTTGAAGTTGTGCAGTCTAAAAATGCTGCAAATAAGTGGTTTATTGGCTGGAAAGAAGTTGCAATTGCACAATTGTAAAGGACTTGGGTTTTTAAGAGGATTAATAATCACAGAGTGTTTAACCTGACATTCGTCTTTGACCAACTGTCCAGAAAGATCATATGCTTATGTGATGCATGTGCAACATCAAAAAACCAAGTTTCCACTGACCTACTATTGATCATTTAGTGTGAAATGTAGCAAGACTCAAAACTGCTTTCCACCGGAAAGATGGAAGATATGGCAGGCAGATCACTGGATGCCAGGTTTTTTTCTATGAAGTACCTTAACTTTTAGACCTCTCCTGTGCCTGCTGAAGCAAATCACTTGCTTTCAACTGTGCCTCTCTTAGCAAAGGCTTTGAAGCCTCCACTGCTTTAGCAGCCAATGGCTTGGCCCCCTGCCACATCTGTACCACATAAGGCTTTGCTTGCTCTCCCAACACCTGTGCTTTCTTCCAAGCCTGCACATTGTGGGTTTGAAGACTTGTCAGAAAACCAAGAGCTTATTATCAAAACCCAAACTTCTGGTTTTCACACTTAGCAGTGTTATATATGAAAGGTGGCGCACCTCTGTGGCCACTGGCTCAGCCTTGGCATAGGCATCTTCTGCAACTGGTGTTGCTTTTTCCACAAGTTCATCAAATTTCTACAATCCCACCAACCCTCCAGCCAAAAACAAAATAAGTAATTCATAGTAAGAGACCATATGGTTTCAGAATACCTGTAAGATATGCAATTGAAATGAAACTATGAACAACATCAAAGCTCAGTGTCTATTCTCAACACTACATAAAAGGGCAACAAAGGAAGACTGCAGAAAGGTGAGAATTACCTCTTGAGCCTCTTTCCATTTGCTTTCAGGTAGAACAAAAAGTGCAGCACCCATACCAACTGTTGCCAAGAGCAGGAGGAATTGTGACAGAAAGAGAGGTAGGAAGCCATGGGTCTTCTGTTTCTTAGTTATAGTTGGCACTCCAACTTGTGCTACTTGTGGTGTAACCTAAACCAAGAACAGGAGAAAAAGCTGTTACCATAACAAAATACAAAGGTTTCAGTGGATTGAATTACCATTTCAATGAGACCATAAAACTAACTTCCTTACTGGTGCCATGGATTTTCATATTACAGTTACCAAGCGCACAGCCCAAATTGTGGTCAATGTACCAACCTATCATGGCTATTATGATTAATGATGTTATCATTTGCATGTAAAATTTATATACCTCAATTAGCCAACTAGTAATAAAAACTAGGAAACAGGAAAGCACTCCTATATATGGGCAAGATATATTTCAAATTGCGTAGCCATGCCCTTCTTGGCTGGTTTTTAGTGAGCTCCAAATTACACATCTTTGCAAGTACTTAGAACTTCTCCATCTGACAATTGAAGGCAAGCTGAAAAGAATCAAGAGACAACCGGTGCTTGAATGATTATTTGAGTGATTATACAGCTAGATTTCGAACCTTTTGTTCCACAGGCTTCTCCTTTGCTATGGGTGGAGCAGGCACTATGGATCGAGGTGTCCCAGCTTCTCTTGTCTGACGAGACTTTTCTTGCTCAATACGAGTTTCAACCACCTTCATTCGATCTGCCTCCCTCTCTGCACGTGCTTTCTCTGCTGCTTCTCTCAGCCGCTGGCATCCAGAACTCCCCAGTTTTGCCAATTAATAATGGCCTCTCAGCTCTTGATCTTCTCATTTTGTCATTTACAGCTTGGATCATTATCACTCAAGAAGGCCTATGAAGGATTCAAAGCTATATTTTTCCACTGCCATGAATTTTATGACTTTCTGCGACAGTCCTGCAAGACTTGATTCTTAGAAAGTCGAGAAAAGACTTCAAGCCAGAGAGATTCACAACAAATGAGAGTTTGCAGCTTCAGCCACTTGCCTCTCAATCTAGTTTCCCAAGTATATCAACAATTCCTCAACCTTCATTAGAAGTTAGCATCCCAAGATCTACTGTTTCCCAGAAACCAAACTGGGGATCCAAGGATGAAAGTCATGTCATTTTCTCTTACCTTACAAGGACAGACAAATGGCTGGACCAAGGACTTCAATTTGATGAGATATGGAAGTTGAGGAGATTATACAACTCTTGCTTTCATTTTCATGTTAGTGTGAGATTGAAACAACAACTATTGGGTTGAGGAATCAAGTCAAAGTTTGGATTTAGGGCTTAGGATTTGTGAGCAAGGAAAAGTGGAGTGAGGGACTGAAAACTTACAGCCACTGCAGAACGGGGGTTTCCTTGGTCTAGTTCTGGAGCTGAAGTTGTAAGTGCCACTACTGTCTCTTGTCCCTGTCTCTCCTATATCAGTCCCACATCTCCTTATCTCACAAAATATCGACATGACTTGCTCATGGAAGACAATCAAAATACCAGATAAAATTGTTCAGGCAACAGCAAGCAACATCTCCCATTCCTTATGATTTGCAAACAAGAAGATACCATCAAATGAGAGTTTCATGCTCAAAAACTGGCTCAGCACAGGAATGTCAATGTATGCTTCAAGTCAAGTTATATTGCAAAGAAGTTGAAAGATCTAACAAAAAATCCATACCCTGAATTTTTGGAGAAGGTCTTTGTACGCATCCTGACCTGATGATGCATTGTCAACATAATCCAGTGCCACAGCTGTGCTTGGAGTCACCATAGAATCCATTATTTGGCCACTGCCTGCTTCAATTCCAAACCAACCTTGATAAGAACTTTGCAATCTCAGCTGCTATACTACAATGATGCTCGTTGAAACTTCCATGTGTGTTGATCATGTTTGAGCTTGATAAGCAGATAAACATCCAGGGTATTCTTCATTGTCATCAAAGTGTCTCATCAAACACATTGTTAAATAAATAACAAAGTTGCCAATTCATAACTCTCTTGCTCCTCCACCTTGAAAGGACACTCTCTGAGGAGTCAAATGGCTGGTCTACAAACAAAATCATTCTACAACGGTGTAACAAGAATCTAAGCTAGTCCGAGAATCGCTCCAAGCAGATAAATCCGGAGAAAACAGAGAGACGGCGACAGAGACAGAGAGAAAGGGGCGGCCGGGAGGAGGGGGGGAAGGCCAATACTAACCTACCAAAGCAGCTGCGAAAAGAGGTAAAATCACACTCCTTACTGTCCTTCCAGCTCCGAACGATGCTTCTGGTTCGAGTTTCTTTTGCTGCTGTTGTTGCTGATGCGCTCTGCAGAGAGCAAGAGACGAAACTCCGGGGACTTGCCCCCGTCGCATCCTCTGGGGCAGCTGCTGCTGCTGCTGTTGTTGCCATGCTTGCCTGAAATATCCATTCGATGACCGCAATCTTAACTCTTTTGCGCTCTTCTCGGCTGCTGCTGCTACTGCTGTCGGTAATCCTAATGCCAAGCTTGCCATCTCTTGACGACAATCTCTTCTCTCTTCTCTCCCCGTCTCTCTCTCTCTCTCTCTATCCGTTTCTCTTCTTCGTGTTTCCTGCCCTCTTCTGCTCGCGGTCGTTCTTCTTCGTCATCACGGGTGCACACGCACGGTCGAGACTCGAGACCCTGGACGTGGATGAACTGTTTTGGTCCACGAAAAGAGGCAACGAACCTGTACCATTTGTCATCCATAAACCCCGGAAGTTACCTACGTATGTTTTTTTTCATCCACTAAGAAGGAATGTAACAGGTTGTCAAAAGCAAGGCATCTCCAGCGGTGACGGAATGCGACGTTGCAAAAGTATTTCTCACGTCCAAGTTTAGTTATTTAATTTTTTTCCAACCCGACCCATAAAACCATGTTTCTTTCACAACAATTGCAAGGTTCATCTGCATCGTGCATCGTAGAGCTGTATATATATTACAAGCGATTATTGAGAGCCAGAGAGTCCTGAGCATTGTCAATCTTTCGTAAATATTTTTTCTATCTTTTGCATCGGATTGAACAACTTCATGCGCAATATTTTGCATCGCTCAGGTCTGAAGGTTTACGAAAGAGCCGCAATAGAACAATCTGCTACAACATCTTTCTTTCATTTTTATGGGTTTAATTAGGCGGCTTCCTGAACTCATTCAGGTTCTTGTCAAACACATCGACTATGGATCTCATTTTCTCTGCTGTACTCTGCACATAGCTCACAGAGCTGCAACACAGATTAGTCTGCTCAAGGCTCCTGCATTATAATAGTTATTCTGAGCGCTGGATGATGTCTTGTAGGTTCTTAAAGTTTTCAAGAAAAAAAAGTTCTAGTCTAGAGTGCTTCCGGGTTCCTAACATAGGAGCAAGCTTAGATGAAATAAAAAAATATTTTCACAATCTTTTGTAGCTTACATGAGGATTTATTATTGATGTTTTGAGTGCTTGCAAAGACCATGATGATTGAGTTTTTCAATTGCTGTCAGAAATGTGACAAAAACTTACAATGTACATTTTTGCATAGTTGTTTGTCCATTTTGTGTCCATTTGTTATATTGACCGTCCTGGGAAGTGGTGCAGGTAACAACTAGTTTCAACCCACGAATCTAATAAAAAAACCTAACATTGTTAGACCATCTCCACATAGGTTTAAGGCACAAGAACATGGGTGTAAGGCCTTGACTTACCAAAATGTTAATTAATAAACCCTCACTTCAATAGTTCCCCAAAACTCTCAATAACGTAACAAAACATAACAATCCATAGCAAATCAATGCATGTTAACAAAACACCTCATGATGTCAATTTGTTCATTCTTCAAGATGATTTGACATAATTTGAGTACTAAACCAATAGGTAGCTACACAACATAAAATTTTCAAAGTCAACATTTATAAGCTTTTGGCAACTCCAAATGAAATTGTGCATGCAAAAATAACCAAATTGTAGGTTCAACTTTACGAGTGATGTAAGTTGAGAAATATCTTATGCCAAGATCTTCCTCTCCTCCTCAATAGACAAAACATCAAACTTCTTGAGATGCATTTACCATGCGTGCAAAACTACTTCATCAACTAACATCACACTTTGAAATGTGACATTCATGAAAATGTTAAAAGGGATTAAAGGTTTTTTTTGTGAATTTCAACAACTTGATGTGTTTATCTTTGCCTAATCAACTTCACAATGGCTATGATCAAGGTTGGATGTTACAATTGTAAAAATGAAAAGAAAAACAACTACTTTAATAAACAACCATAATTTTTTCCAAGTTGTTGCACATAAACAAATGCATCAACTTTACAACATCCGAGAAATCATACAAGAAACTCACAAACAATGTGATGCAAAACATTTTTTCAAAACATTTTTTGTTTTATTTACTTGCAAGATATGATTTAATCGTTACAAGAAACACAAATACTTTCATAAATTTCTCCTCATGCATACAACTTGCAAGATCTAATGCAATAGTTGTAGGATATGCAAAATATTTTTTAAAAAATTCCTCTCATGGCTACAATTTTGCAAGATTTAATCCAACAATTGAAGGAGATGCAATATATATATATATATATATATATATATATATATATATATAATAATGACTTGCAAGATTTGATGCAACAATTGTAGACGACGAAAATTATTTTGAGATTTTTCCAATAGTTTCAATAGCAAATTAACCTACAAATATATATAATTATAAAATTACATGAAAGGGTACATACTTTGTTGGTGCATACAAATTCCCATCCTTTTGTGCCATTTGAAGAATTAACATGGCCAATATGTCCACCAAGTCCAGGACAATGTGTTCATTTTTTGATGGATTTACAATGTATTTGTTTGTGTCAAAACCCAGAAATCTCCACCATTCATCAATAATATTTAATGCTTGAATTTCAACATGTTTGTTGGTTCTTCAATTCCTTTTCATTAACATCTAGAAGCTGAAACTTTAGGCATGCATCATCAACATTAACAAACATAATATCACGGAGATAATGAAATGATTACAACATCAACAACTTCTGAATCAGGTTGAAATTTTATTTTTTCAACCTTTGATTAAACAAGGTATGAACTATTAGAAAGATCGTTATCAACCTCAAAATCTTCAATATTCAATGGAATAGAATACAAATGTTGCCAAAACTTGTTTAAAAAACACAAATAACATTACAAAAGGTAAGTGCTTACATTTTCAAAAATAAACAAAAAAATAAATGACAATGGTTATTGTGTTAACATGCAAAAATTTAAAGCTACAAAATAAACACAAATAAATAACATTTGACAAAACAAGTGTTCAACAAAGGAATAAGCTTTCATGATGAAAACTTGCATGCCAAAATAAAAAGGAAAAGCAAAACTCTCAAGACAATCATGAAAACTCACAAGCTGAAAGTTGTTGAAAGATGTCCAAAGTTGTTGAAAAGAAGCCATTAAGGTGAAATTAAAAAATAAAAATGGGCAAAAATGGGAAGAAAACTTTAACATTTCTTAATATAAGTGAAAGGTTTACATTTAAACTCTTCCAAGAATTGAGGTTACTATCCAAAAGCTCGTAGGCCAAAGGGAGTAACTAAAATTCGTATAAAGGTTTAAATGCATACCTTTTTCTTGTAATGACTTGCTTTATTTTTATGAAGTCAATGAAAACACCCAAGCTAGTTGCTACTTACCTTATTAATGATTTTTGGTTATTGACCTACCTAATATATGAAGTTCATAAAAACACCTATGTTGGTTGTTATCACCTTTTATGATTTTCAGGTGTTAGCCTACCTACTTTTTGAAGTCCATAAAAATAGCTAACCTAGTTGATATTAACTTTTTTTTAGTGATTTTTAGCTACAACTAATTATTTTATTTTATGAAGTCAATAAGGACACCTAAGTTGGCTATGAATTTTAGTTATCTTGATGAATGCCAATGAATGAAAACCATGTCAACAAAACCTTTTCAAAAGCTCAAATTATGGAATGTGCGTTTGTTACCTATAGGTTATGGTTTAGAGGTGTAGCAAGTAGTGCTTTTGTTTTGGGGTGATTTGATTTCCCCAAAAAAACAAAATTGTTGATTTTTAAGGATTATTTTTGTCATTTTTCAAGCATATTTAGACCTAGGCACTTCTAAGGTCATGTATGATGACATTATACTGCCCCCATCAGACTTTGCAAGCTTGTTGCTTTGTGACCTACATGGTTCATATTTTGAACTATGCAATTCATGTTTTGATGTTTTACCCGAAATAAAATAAAATAACATGTTTTACCAATTATTTTTTATATTCAAACCCACAATCACAAGGGTGTAATAGTTGGTTGGTTCTTCAATTTTAGGGGCACCTTTTCAATTTTAATTATTAACATTTTGCAAGGGACTAGTTATAATTCTAGTTTTCTAACTAAGGGGTATTTTTGGTTTTAGGTTTTAAAAAATATTTCAAGTTAGACTAGTTTCAGTTCTTGGTTTTGAACCCAACCAAAAATGTCACTTTCAATCCCTCCAACATCCAAAAAATGAACTCCTTGAAAATAATAATATCAATATTTTCATTTTAATTATATATATATATATCAAGACCAAAAATTTTATTCCTTATGTTTTAAAACATTTGCATTTTTTCAAGTCCCAATACCAAAAAATGAAAGAAAATAAAAGTTCCATACTTTTATGTAATTAAGTTCCATTTTTGTTAAAGAATCCACTTTTTTGTGTTATGAATACACAAGACCAAAAAATAAACTCCTCACAAAAATTCATTTTTAAAACTTGCAAAAATGGAAGAAGGTGATGAACAAAAAGATGATGAACAAGGCAATGACAAGGGAGAAAACTCACTACAAGAACACCATCACCACTAATTGACCTTCCCCAAAACGAAAAAAAAAAAGAGTAACAAACAAGGTGATAAGCAAAAAAATGATGATCACACTTCATACACAACTTACCCTACTTTTAGTTCAATTTTAAGTTTAAAATCAAAATCCTAAAAGCTTAAAATGGAATTGAAACCAACATTTCTTTTTTTGGTAAAGATCAATTTTGATTTTGGTTTTCAATCATTGGAACTATACCCTAAGCTTAGTTTCAATGTTTTGAATGATAGAATTGAAAAGTAATTCCCATTAAGTTTCAATAACCAAATCTTAACCATTAAGTTTAAGGCGCACTTAGATCCAAACCGGGATTCAATTCTAGTTAAGTTTTTGAACCCAATGTTTTTCTTTTGGTGTAAATTTCCACCGAAAGGCTTAAGGAAATTAGGGCTTATGAAAGGCATAAAGGGCAAAAAAGGTTACAAAAGTTGATGGAATCACCAAAAACAACTAAAATTGTTGACGGGTCATTGTAATTGTTAACTAGCAAAGAGTTAGCTCCCTTGTATATGTATGAAGGAGGAGCCAAACCCTTCCCTTTCATCTTTCATAGTCACCTTTGTTCTTACAATTTCTAGAGCTTCTTCACTACTTGTTATTACAATATTTAAACCTTTTTACCACTTGTTCTTACAATTTTTAAGCCCTTTTTGTTAGCTCTACTTAATGGTTCATTATATAATTCCCCATTAGTGGATTGTTTGCTTGATTTAAGGATTAGTGTTGAATTAAGACCAAGGAGGATTCTAATGTGTTTCCAAAATCCAGAAGTTGAAGTTGTAAGGTTTTAGGTACATTATCATTGGTGACTCATGAATGTGGGATTTCTTATTAGATTTACAAATGGGTGTTGGAACTTGGCAGTCCAAACTTCAAAGTACTCTTAGGCTTTGAATGCATCGCCAAATGTTTCTGTTTTTTTTTGCATTTCAATGCATGACCATGTGTTTATGTCCCATGCTTGGTTGAATGCATCACCACGTGTTTATGTTCCTTTTTCAACCTAAATGCATCATCGTGTGATTTTGTTCCTTGCTTGACTTTAGTGCATTGCCTTGTATTTCTATTCCTTGTTCAACCCTTAAAGCCTTCACGTTTAAGTTGTCATTGAAATTGCAACCCCCTAATAACTTTAAAGTTACAACTACTTGTTTGGTGATAGAATCTTCAAAAGGGATGGTGCTTCTAGTAGCCATTTTGTAAATCATGATGATGTTCTTCTTCTAATCATTTTATTGTGGAACCTTATTATGAACTTGTGGACCCAATTTTGTCACAAGAGAATATTGCATTAACCAAGAAACGAAAAAATGCCTATGAATTGAACATGCACTTGTAGGATATTTGGGCAATCAAACTTCTTTGGGTAGAATTGTTTTAGGTTCTAATAAAAAAGTTGCTCAAGTTTGATGCATGGTGCATGCAAGTTACAATGGTTCACTTTTTGCATCCTTATGGACTTTCTATAAAATGTACTTTATTCAAATGTCACAAACATATTGTAAAATCATCAATTTGACAAAGATATTTATGAATTAAGATTGCCAACTTGAATAAGAACAATTACTAAGGGGTGAAATTCAATAAACATACATCAATCATATAGTAATGAACTTTTAAAGTGGACATATGGATTTTGCATAATTTGGGTTTTGCATTAACATTCAATTATTATTTTTTTTGGTTATGATTTTATTTCAATATTTTTTTAAGGGACTCAATATGTGATGCATGATGGAAAAAAAAAATGGATTGAAAAAATTACAACAAAAACTTTAACCAACAAATAATTATGGACTTTTGAATGACTAGATTTAGACTTTATTTTCAAAAGTCCCAATCTTGGTCATTTTTTGTTGGATTGATATTCTTTTCCCCTTGACATGTTTGTTAAAGAGTTTTCTAGATTGGTAGCCTTTCATATGGACTTCATTAATTGATTAATCACCACATAAGGCCCATTCAACATTGGTTTTTAATGTTTTTTTCCATTTTATTGTTAAAACATGGACTTTATATGGATGTTTGGGATTAGGATTCTTGCTACTTTTGAGCCACCCTAACTTGCATTTACCTTGCAAGGTATGTAATCTAACTTAAGGCAAATACAATTTTAATTCCCACACTTAATTCATTTTTAAAATATGTAAATCATTGTAAAGTTTTGGTAGTTATGCCGGGGGTAAAGGTGGGGCAAAATTACTTTTTGAAATCTAATGCCCATGTTGCTAATGATATGTTTTCTATTGCAAAGGGTTTAAAAACAATGTTTGATGTAAATCATTCATGGTGCAACTCAATTTTTTAATAATAATAACTGAACATTGTGTTGTTTGCCCTAATTTTCACTTATTTGGTCATGGTCGCCCCGTGACAGAATACATGGCAATGCAAAATTTATTTATATAGCTAAATGTTCTTAACAATCCCATGAAACACTAATATAATGGGTTTGGGTGCACTACTAAAATTATTTGTTTTTCAAATAGTCCAAGTTGATTAATTAGTGTTTTTTTATTAATGAACTATACATTTCGACTAGAAGCTAGGGGCTTGAATGACATGCATATTTTTTGACCAATCAACTTTGTTAAAAGGACATATTTGACTATTTGTCAACTTGGACATTTAAGTCATTGGACAAAATATTGACAACCTTAGTCAAAATGGCCAATGATGTTTAGTCAAATGGAACATTTAGTCAAAATGGCCAATGGGGTTTTAATCAAGTAAAATATTTAATCAAGATGGCCAATGTTATTATAATCAAATAACGCATCCTACCTACCTATCTACCTACTTATTGACCTAGCTAACTTCTAGAAGTATTACTTGCCTACCATCCTATAACCTACATGTACATAATTATTTAATTTTCCTCCTTCCCCACTTGCCTACCTACCTACCTATTAACTTAGGTAACCTCCTCTAGGTACCTCTTACTTACCATCCCACAACCTACTTAAGTCTACCTACCTCCAACCTACCTACTTATAATTATTTAACTTTTTTCCTTACCTACTTACTTACACATTGACCTAGGAAACTTCTTCGAGGTACCTACCTAAATATCAACCCAGGTAGCCTCCTTTAAGTACTATATCCCTACTTACATATCAACCTAGTTGATTTCTTTTAGGTACTACCTACCTACCACCCTAAGCCTACAACGTAATTATTTATTATTACCTAACCTTCATATTTTTCGACCTACCTACCTACCCATCCTATTACCTACCTATTACAACTTATTCACCTACCCACCCACATACCTACTGGCTTACCCACTCTTCCATCCACCCACCTACTAGCTTACCCATGCAGCCAACCAACCACCTACATACTTCATAGTCTTGTAATGATAAGTTGAGATAAACATGTGAAATAAAACTTGAGAAAAGTTGAACACCTTTTGATGGTGTGGTCCATTGGTTATAGATTTGGTTTATCATGGGGGGGTGGTCAAGGGTTCAATTCCTAATATTTGTCACCTATGTACATGCTTAGGGGGTTAAGCTAGGATAGGTTAGGCTACCACCTGCCTACTTGCATTTTTGCAACCTACCTACCTACCTACTTGCATGCTTACAAATTATTTTTTATAATTATTTTTCAAAATAAATTATTTAAATCATTTGATTAATCAAATGGTCATTATTTGCTAGTCAAACAACCAATCAAATGGTCCTTACTTTGTTAATAAAAAAGGCCACCTCAGTCACATTAGACATTCTAAAATCAACTTGTCCAAAATGACAACGGGGTCTTTTTTATCCCTATCCAAATTTGGTTCTTTTAATCAAAATTCATTGTTTGAAAAACAAAGAATTATAATAGTGGTGGGAGATAGCAGATTGCATGTGTGAACAAGTTTTGAAAAAAAACTCAAACCACTATTACAAAATGTGAGTGTGGATGGAGTTCATTAACCCTTGTTCATTAAACCAGTGAATTCACTGCATCCCCACTAGGTCTTGTTCATTACGACTAGTATATTCATTCAAAATGTAGTACGTTTTGTTGTAGTGAAAAATTATTGTTGGGGCAAGCTTTCTTTTTTTGAGTGTAGATGAAGTTACTACTATTGATAATTATTCTTGGCTTTTAGTGCATGTGTATGTGATGCATGCATGGAAAAGAATTCCTCTTTTGTTCACATTTTGAAATGTTGTTGAAGGTGGAAATGTAAATAATCTTATTGTTGTGATTACTCATCCTTTCATGCAACAAGGGGGTTTGATTAAAAAAGAAACAACTAAGAGGTTGATTTGTTTTGGTGTTGATGGGGCCTTTTTTTTTCAAGGTTGTTGCATTGGAATGACATTTCAATTGAAAGAAAAATATGTTCCTTACATGATGGGACTACATTACATGGCCCATAGGACAAATCTTGTTCAAGTTTTGTTAAATCTTCCCATGGTGGCCAAGTTGGAAGATCTATTATAATCATTACATTTTTATTTTTCTAGCTCCCCTAAATGACATTTGGAATTCATTAAACTTGCCAAGATGGAAATAGGAGGGCTGAAAATTTTACGAAATGTGAAGATATAATGGATAAATATGTTGGAGCCTTTGACACATGTGATGACAAAATACAAGACACTAATTGTGAAAATATCATAGGACAATGTTCTTATTGTTCAAGCAAGGTTCAAACTATACCTTTTTTGTGATTTTCACATCTTGTTGGGCTTGTCCTATTTGCGACCATTGTTGGAGGTAGTAAATGCCTTAATAAAGTTTGCATAGGAGACAAACCTTTTCATTTATGACTTTGTAGTACTAGTAAATATCTCCCAATTAAATTTTTATATGATGTATTTAGATCCATCAAATAAGCACCAACGTGAACATTTAAAAATGTTTTCAGCTATGGTGGAAAACAATTCTACCACAATCACTTAAGATTAGGTTATTGACCTCAACAATGGTATGAAACAATTGAGTTTCATATGGCTAGTTGTATAAAGTAATATTCAGCTCACATTTTTAATCCATTGGTTGGGGTTAACTAGCTTGTGTGCAAGTTTACTTTTGAAACATCCATCATGCAAGTGAAAGGCTAGTGTTTTGTTGCAATTGACATGTTCATCAATGAGTTGGATCGGCATTTTTTGGATTATGAGTTGTTGAATGGCCTTGGCATTTTGTATCCACATTTTTGAATGTAGCTTGATGTTCGTTTATCTTTCTCTTTGCATTTGGCTATCATAAAGAAACATTATCGTGAAATAAAGAAGGTAAAACCTTCATTGTTGCAAGTTGCAAAACCTTTGAATGTTAACCTCTTGGATTTGCAAATTGTGTAAGCTCACCATGAAAATGCAAGTACCAAAGGCTATGGCTAAGCCCTTTGATACTAATCTGATGACCAAGTTATGTTTCACAATCAACATTTAACGCCATTCGTTTAGCAATTGAGTGGGTATTTGAAGTTAGCTTAAATTGTGGTGGTGTTAGTGCTTGGATATAGAAAGGATGAATGGACTTTCTCCATGCTTGCATTCATAAAGGATAAATTGCACAACAGGTTGAGTCCCCATTTGGACACAATTGTTTACATGTTTGCACAAAAACTTTATATTCAAAGTAACTTGTTTTTATCAAGAGACTATTACAACTTGGAAGGATAAAAAAGTTTGGATTGGGGCTACCACTTAGCATGTTCTATTTTTTTCACAACACACGATTCAAGTGTTCTTGTTTCTATGATTTTGACAAGTCTAATGATTAGGTTTCTTATTAGGTTATAAGGTTTATTAACATTTGGGTGTGGTGGGTTGGACTTTGAGTTGTTTTGGGCAAAGTCTAGTATGAGATTGGGGTTCAACTCACCTTCAAAGTTTGTTAATTTTTAGGTTTGAAATTTTCAAACAATGTAACTTTCTCTCTTTGTTTCTCCTTCCTTTTCAACAAGAGATCCACGTTGTACAATGGTTTTTTGGGTGGGTGCCAATTATACTTACTTAAAAATAAATAGTGGGTGTCACTTTAACTTATTTCTAAAATAAAATGAATAGCCACTTTGGCTATTTTGAAATATCCATGTTTACAAAATGTTGATTCAACAAATGACCAAGAAGCCACCTAATTTTCTTGTCAAAATCACATAAGATGCCAATTAGGCATACCAAAGGGTAGTCCTATTGCCACTCGTGCACATTTTATTTTTATTTTAAAAAAAATCCATGTTTGAACCTAACTAAAACCAAGCCCAAGTAACTCAGTCCATTTCGGGTACTTGACCAATACTAGAAATGACTACCACTAGCCTACTTTCCTGCTCATGAAATATACTGGATCGGATATTGTATTTATTTTTTATTTTCAGTTTATTACTGTAGTAATTTTTTAGGTTGATCACAAATTATATTACTTTCACTTTTGCCAAAAAGAAAAGAAAAGACAACACTGAGTATTGAAAACTTTGAAAATTCAACCAAGGAGGTTAGATTTGAATCCATGACCAATTCAACAAAGAATCAAAGCCTTTCATCAGTCTAACAAAAAGCACATCGGAAAATTAATCAAAACATTCACAACATTATTGTATTTACCCTTTACATGCTGAAAATTTCAAAATCATAAATTGAAGCACTGTATCAAAATCTGAAAATGATAAAAGAAAAGTTCTGGAAACTTGTTATTTAGTCAGTTTGATGGATCACTTATTCATGAATTATGATATTCATCTCATGTTGTGGTAATTTTAATATCATTTATGAGTTATTGATCCTTGGGTTGGGTTGAAATTTGACCTAATATAGCCCATTTAACTTGTGTCAAACCAAAGGTTCTTAGTGAAGTAAACAAAATGTTAAAAAATATGGGAGGTGAAATTGTGTTCCCATTTTTTTTTTTTGAACCAGGTGAGAGTAAAAACCTACGTACAAAATTACTGCTTCCAGTTTAGTGAGTTGAATAAGCATGATTAGTAAAACAGTTAGTGAGATTTTTTTTGAAAAAACGATCTGCCTGCGTGTTCCCGGCTAACGGGGGCAAGATCCCACGTGTGAACCAAATGGGGAAACCCGGGCTGTCTGTCGATCGCGGGTCGGTCCCGGTCCCTGAAACTTGCCGGCCCGGGCCGGTTTCTAAAGATCTGGAGTAAGGAATCAACTGAAAGTGCGAATTCGGGACCGGGTAAAAAAATGGCGGGCCCGGTTGTGTGACCCGTGCCGGGCGCGGCCATGGCGTTTTGTTTGGCTATGGCGGAAGGGCCAGAGAAGAGTAGTACTCCGTTGCGGAAGTGCGGGAAGCAGCAGGTCGTGAGCCATCGACTCCTTTCGGTGTTTTCTTCCCTTCTTTTTCATTTCTTTTCGATCCTCCACATCCCGTGGAGATCCTGTTCCTTCTGGCGCTTCTGTAGAATGTATTTTCTTCCAATTTGGTGTAGCCGCTTCGGAGTTCTGGAGCTTGGGAGCAGGTGGCAACAACCCCTGTCGTCGGCGTCGTCGTCGTCGTGTCTCGTCCTGCTGGATATAATAGCCTCCTTTGCTTTGCGTTTGTGAGAGTTCCGTCCTTTTTCTCGTGTGATGAATCGGTGTATTGCTTTCTGGCTGCAAGTTCGGTGAAGCCGTTGTTCCGGAGTCTCTACTGCCGTTGCCTCTTTGAAACGCAAAAAACAAAACCCAGCCTCTGCGTTCTAAGGTTCTTACGCTTTCTTTTTCTGCTTAGTTGGATTCCCTCTGCTGTTCTGAATCGACAGCATGCATTCATAGGAAATTTTGATAAGCCGTTGATGATGGAAGTGCTATGAGTCTCTTGTTGTCTCTCTGGGCACTTACCTTGTTTCCCTTGTTGTAAGTGCTAGATCTCTCTTTTCTTCGTTTTCTGTGGCGGGCTTGGATGTGCCCTCATCATAACGCATGGTTTTGTGTTGCGGTTTTTGCTTCCAGAGTTCTTCTTTCTCTGGTCGTGATCTTGGATAATACCTAGCTACCACTACATGTTATGAGGCAACAATAGACCACCGTCATAGCTCCAGAGACAGCGCTCCAGAGCGTCCTCCTTGAGGATGGAGGAAGAACAGGGAGGTGTGACAACGGAAACTAATCACAACAGCTTCGCAAGAAAGCTAGGATCCGCAGACAAGAAAACACGCGACAAAGGCTTGGCACTCCTTGTTCTTTGGCTTTCTTGTCAGCAGGTTAGCCCGCCGTTTCTCCATTTCTCGTCCTTTTGTTCTCATCTATTTCATTCTGTGCGTACTGTCGTAACCCTTTACAACTTCAACTGCATGCGTGAAATCGGTTCTCTTTGAGCTTCGTGATGCTTAATAGGCCATCATACGGATTCTGGAGCTACATGAATATGAGTGCCGCGGGTCATGGTAACTTTTGGAATTCAAGGTTTCTCTCCACTGTCGACCTGAAGCTCATTTTTAGTAGTTTGAGGCTGCATTCGTGAAGACATCAGTGTGTCTTTCTCTAATCATCGCAGCTACTAGTAACCATCTTGGCAACCTGCTAGTGAAGAAGATACAAAGTCTTGCATATGTCTGTGAAGATTGTAAATGCTTATCTTGTTACCCATCCTTGTTTCCTTCTCCTCTCTTGTTTTTTTTGATATGAAGTGGGTCACTGAAGCTTGTTGTTAAGTCGTCTTTTTTGGGTGTGCATTGCTGTAAGTATCAATCTCTTGAATGCTGTTACACCCAACACACTGTCTCTGTCTCAGTTTTAGGGCTTTGCAACTATATTTGAGCAATTGCACAACTGGTGCGCTACTTTACTTTGATGATGATGATGACGAGGAGTCTCTGTATTTAATATTCAGGATGTAGGAGAAGATGAGCTGGAGAAGATATGGAAGGGTTTGTTCTACTGTGTCTCGCATGCTGACAAAGCTGCAGTACAAGATGATCTCATAGCCAGGCTTGCAGGCATACTTGAGAGCCTGGACCTGGAACAGTCCTTGATATTTTTCAAGGTTTTCCTCTCGACAATGAGGAGAGAGTGGGCTGGAATAGACAGGTCAAAACTGGACAGGTTCTACCTTCTGTTAAGGCAATTCT
The DNA here is from genome assembly GCA_963921925.1 of Sphagnum tenellum. NCBI lineage: Eukaryota > Viridiplantae > Streptophyta > Sphagnopsida > Sphagnales > Sphagnaceae > Sphagnum > Sphagnum tenellum. The sequence goes on from OY998154.1 coordinate 5,179,541, forward strand.
TGGCAAGAGTCTTCATGGTTCTTCAAAAGCATGATTGGAATGAGGGAACTGTTGGAAAGTTCATGGATGCACTGGTTGAGAGGACCTTGCTTGCCACTGATGAGTATCCAGCAGCAGCCATTAACCTACATTTGGTTGATGTCTTTCTTGATGAGCTTAAGGAACGTCAGCCATTGTCAGCTGCCACTCTGAGGCTGATGCTGCAGCCATTTTACTCCACACTTGCTGGTGCAGCAGACAAGAGCTTGTTGAAAAAAATAAAGGAAAGAATATTTGATTCCCTCCTAACTGATGCCCAGAGTTTTATCCAGGGCCAGCAGGACAGCAAGAAAATTGACAACAAGAACTTTGGACCACATGTGGCTGCTTTGCCATTAGCTGCCAGCCTCTTTGATGTTGCTTCCTCGGAGAATACTCCGCAGGAAAATTGCAAACTAGTGTATGAGATTCATGATGACTTCTGCAGATTGGAGAAACTTGTGACTATGGCAGGTTTAGTAGAGCTTGCTCCAGATGAGAAACTGTGTGAGGAAGGAACTCCTGAAGGTGTTCGCAGACACTCATTGAGGCAATGTATAAAAAGGAGTAAAGATGAGAAACTAGCTGCCAATAGCAGTGCAGGGGCAGAAGCTGCCAATAGCAGTGCAGGGGCAGAGACAAACTTGGGAAGGAAATTGAAAGCAAGAGGTGCACTTGTTGGAACTGAGAAGCAGAAGAACTCACCCTTGTTAAAAAACCTCAAATCTGCAAAGGTCATGAAAGAGGATGGGGTGAAGAAAGGGCACAAGAGAAGCATCGTCAAGTTGCCAAAGGGGAAAGAACTGGGTGACAAGTTTGTTTCAGATCTCAAGAATGAAGAGGATGAAGGTGAGACTGGGTTGAAGGGTGGATCAGTGGTTTCACTATTGGTTGTTCAGCCTGGAAATATGGAACAAGGGAGTCCTTCTGACAAGCGAAAGAAAGTAAAGAGGAAGGCTTTGACTGGGAGTGCTAAGAGGCAATCATTGAAGAAAATTCATTCTGATCAAAGTTCAAGACCATTGACAAATGCTTTGATTCAAGAATGTAAGTACCTCTGGAAGGCTCAGATAGGATTACACTCTTGCTTTCATGTGCAGCACAGCTTAGAGATGTTCTTTTAATGTATGCAATAAGAGAAATAGCTTTGTGTTATCCAAGTCATTGCTTCAACCAGATGAATTCCTGCCAGACAGTAGAATAACAGTATCCTTTGTACCTACAGAAGGCAACTCCTGACATATGCAGGTACTTTTATCAAGGAATATAGGGTTCTGCACAAAACTGAGTTACATTTCTGTAACTTACAGAGTTGTTTATTTGAAGGGGTTGATATAGCTTTGCTCTTTAGGGTTCCAGTGTGCCTGGTTATGGGCAAGTTTATGCTCTTTTCTCTGTCAGCATAAATAGACTAATTCTGCTTCTGCCAATAATGCAGTTCAACCTGTAAGTGTTGTGGAGGTCACCCAGATGGCAACAACTGTTCGGGAAATTGAAGTAATTGCAGCTGGAAGTAAATTTGACCAACTGTTGTCCAGAGTTAATAACAGCCCAATACAAGAGATCATGGGGAGATCTGGAGAGGTATTGGTTGGCAGGGAAGGCAATGCACTGATGGATGTAAGTGTGAAGGATGCTGTCGTTTCAAACTTGCAAGAGAAATTTGCATTTGTTGCAGTACCAGGGACTCCACAGCCTCTTTCTAATGACTTGTCACCAAATGAGTCTTCCCCTCTCAACAGCAGTGCCAAGAAGAAGAGGAAGAGAGGACGTAAGGGGGAAGATAGTGATTCTGTCAGTGACTTATCTGGAAGTGTAGGGCTCTCTCAGGCCTCACCAAAGTCAAATGGGGTGGACCTGACACCGGGGAGCAATTCTGCAAAGAGGAAGAGGGTTAGATTTTCACTGAAAAACAACATAGTTTGGAAGCCTCATAATCCTCTACCACCACAATCTCTGCGAACACCTCCTGCTGCTACACCAAGAGGGAGTGCCTTAAAAAAAGGAGTCCCACCAGGTCCCATCCGGATGCCTCCGGCACGCACTTTTCGAGGGAAAGCCCTGTCAACTCCTAAGCGGCGGTCACCAAAACAAATTCTGTCTGTATCATTGCCAAAACCTACAAGATCACCCAAGAGTTTGTTGAAGGGACCGCGGTTTGCAAGACGAGTCAGCAAGTCTCCAGGTTCCCTCTCATGAGACTTTGTGTTCTGTCAGCACTCCAAGGGAAGTGTTGGTTGTGAACTTCAGTGCAGAGGAATTCAACCGTTCCATAGGGTGCATTCTGCATTTTGATTGAGGGAGCAACACATGCCAGATGAGCAGTGCTGTAAGCTGCAAAGTTCCAATCTATGTAGTTATCAAAGCTGTGATTCAATATCAAAGACCTTTTTGTTACATGTTTAAAATTCTGTCCATGGATGTGATTTGAGCGCAAGAGAACTGTCATGTCATGAGTTCATTGCTTTAGTAGATAATGTATGACTTCTTATGGGTGCATTTTTGCACTTGCACAGTAGATGTTATGGTAGTTCAGGGTTGTCATGTTGCCTGTCTGAGCTAACAAGTTCTCCTCATGAATGGAATGATATTGTATACAAGAGGTGGCTGCAAATGGGAGGACTACTTCCACAAGACAACCAAAGGATAAGACAGGATTGAAAGGTATGTCTCTGTTTTGGGTCTGGTCATAGGTACGGATGGGTGTAATGGGTTGAACTGAAGAGGAGTTGACACTTGACACCCAGCTGCTGAATAGTGCCATATGCTGCTCTGATCATTGAAATCCTTTTGAGTTATTTTGAGTGGGGTGTAGGATTGTGGTGTGAATTCTGGACAAAAAGGGACATTGAGAGATCAAATCAGGCTGAAATAAGAGTAATGATTTTCTTGGGTGCAATTTCTTGTGTGTTTGCAAACTACTAAAGTACAAAGTGATAAAAAGCATATTGCCTTTTGGGCCTCTTTTGTCATTAGATTTTTGAAGATTGTTTTTGAAAGGCCACATTTCTTCATCTGGGGAAGTCAGAAATGGAGAAGGATGCCTGAGTCGTTAGGTGAAATGTTTGAACCTGTTTGACATGGTATCAGACTGGGTGTGGTGGGGATCAGGGGAGTGGTTCCTTGTGACGTCTTTTGTGAGCGACTCAAATTGAGAAACATCATCATGTAAAGAATTTGGCATTGATAATGTGAACTTGGACTCATTTGAAGCACAAATGATCTAAAATTAAATTAATTATTTGGCAGTTTGTTGCTGAATCCAATCAGGGAGTAAGGTAATTATTTTTTGGCCCAAGCTTTGAGATGGCCGCTTAAAAGAATTGCCAAAATGAAGGCTTAACTCCATACTAGCATTACAACCCCTGTTATATGTGCACTAGCAGCTTGCATGCTCCCAACACAATGTAAATCACATGCAGAAAATGTAAAGCTCGCCTATTTAAAAATTTTATACACTTCCCTGAGAGTAATACTTTGCTGTCTAATAAAAAATGTGGTGAATTGCAATACATTATTTTATTTATCTATAAATATGGTTTTAATGTTTTTTGGAAATACATAAAAAATATAAATGAAACAAACATCTTTAACTATTTTTTTAATGTATCTTTTTTAATCAATACTTTTCAGGTTTAAGAATTCCTACATGGAATGCAAATAAGGCATGAATTGGACAAACTACAACATAGCATCCAAGTAATTTTTAGACTAACTTTCATACCCTAAAATATTATGAACAATGAATTTCATATCACATTACCACCTTAGCATTATATTCATTTTCTTAAAATGTATTTTTTCATTTTTTGGTTGGAAATAATAGAGCTCAAAGGTGGACATTGCTGGACATCAAAGCCCAACCATTTAACTTATTTGAGGGATTCTTGCTCAGACATACAAATTTGGGAATAAAATGGCATTAGGGTTATGGAGAAAACATTTCAAGCGTTGTTGGAAGAATCTTTGTGTGTTCAAGGTTCTCCAATACGATAGACCAAGTGCTTCATTCCAAGAGGTTTGCTCTTGAGCTTTCTTGATTTAGGAAGTGTTTCTACAATTATTGATAAATAGTGAAGAAATATGAATGACTTGAGCTTTCATTTTGAACTTAAACATAAGTTCTCTTTTGGGAAAGAATGGGTTTGGGAGAGAGATTTAAAGTGATGAAGTGGTTGTACGAGCTAACATACTTTGTTTTGAGTAGGAAAGAAAATTCAATGTTGAAAAATTTAAGCTATGTTTTTATACATTATAAGAAGTTGGTAGTGGGTGTAGTTTCTATTTGACACTATTTAAATATTCTTGACATTGTGGCATTGCTACTTGCAAACTAGCTCAAGAGGATATAATGTATTTCACCCACGTTTCAAAGTTAACACTATGTAAGAAATAATCAGTGTTGTGTGTGTAAATAGTTTAGCACTTGCACTTTGTGTAAGTGTGAATCTTGTAATGAAATTTATTTATATCTTATGTTATGTAAGTGTTTAATATTCAGTTATGTTTGTGTAAGTGTATATGTAGAACGAAAAATATGTAAATGTCAAATTATGTAAATCTATTTTATGTTGTGTAAAATAATGTAAGTGTAAAACAAATATATTTATACGATTTTATGCGATTATGTAAAAAAATGTTAAAAATGTGATTTTTACTTGAGTAAGGGGGATTTCATAATGTTTTTGGTGATGGATCAACCAAATGGCCCATTGCAAAAATAAAAAATAAAAATCATCAAAGCATTTGTGCTTTGGAATGCATCACAATTAATTAAATTAATTAATATGAATCACAATAAGTACCTAAGCTTTTGTAAAAGTTTAGACCAAAAATGATGATGAACAAAGTTAAGAATGAAAGTTATATTCAAGTAATGACATGGGGCAAAATGTGTGCGAAATTTGCATTCAAGATATTTTTTAGAATAATGTCACCATAGTCCCATATTGGTAGAAAATAAACAATGCTACTGTTTGAGGAGTGAAATATTATGATTTTTGTTGAAAGGCCAATCAAAATGACCCATTGAAAAAAATTAAAATAAAGCTTTAGGATGCACTCATAATTAATTGACATGAATTTGCAAGAAGGTATAACCATTAGGGTATATAATATATACACTTACATGCCCCAAAACATTTACACAAGGCCATGTAAATGTATTTGACAAATATTTACATTGTCTTTATGTAAATATAAATGTAAATGATTTACACTTACACAAGATAACATGTTGTATATACAATTGTTAACACCTACACAACATTGGAAGTAACCTTGACATGGGTGATTTCTTGAGATAACAATGTTGGAAAAACACACATAACTCACCTTGGATGTCATACATTTGTTTACATTGGAGAAGAGGTTTTTAATTTGTATAATTGTTGCTTACCTTACTTTCCATGGAAAGACGTGAGAATGAATCAATTATGATATGAAACATGTGCATAAGGTTCACAAAAATCAAGGCTTAAATGCCATAGCGTGAGACTTAGATAGTTGAGGGGAATATTGATGTTCTAGTGTTTGAAATTTGATGTCAACTAGTAAAGACCTTTAATGAAGGATGGAAAACTAAGAACAATGTAATTATTGGTGATCAATAAAAAATTGGAAATGGATGCACCATATTTTGAATTAATTGTTCATGAGACAAAATGTTGAAGGTTTGAAAATGTATTGAGAAGGGTTGTAACTTGATGAATTAGTTGGTTAGAACAAGTAAAGATTACCCACAAAATTCAAGTTCAGGTAAAAAAGGAATGTTGAAAGGACTAAAACCATGACCATAAGGAAATGTCTTTTATAATCTCAACCAAGGTTTCAAATTACTACATTGAATCATGTACTATATGTGATGTTCTTGTAAAATCCTATATTTCTTGTGTGCATGTATGTTTGATCATTCTAGTATCACAGTAGCAACACATGTAAGGTCACCTTCTATGTGGAAAAGAACTTGGAACATCTTTGAGATGTTAACCCTTGTGCATCATGATTTAGAAGGAAGCTAGTAACATTTTGGTTGTATCATTATGGATCATTAAAAAAAATGTACAAAGGAAATGAAGCTTGGGTTTTCCCTAGAGTATTTGGTTGGTATTAAGGATACATGTATTGCAAACAGGTTGGATGGTTCTAAGTTGTTGTACTAGAATTCATAAGAATTCAATCTAGGCTATTGCTTGCTAAAGTTTGACATAAAAGAGATGAATGATACCTCTTATCTCCACAAGGAACACAAAGGTGGAAGATGCATGATAAAAGCTTCTTTGTGGTTGTTGCTTATAGAAAAGAACAAGATAACATTCTTCCTTGGTTTCCCCACATCCAAATTGCCTCTTTCACAAAAGTCTAGTATAGTGGGGTCAATTTTGGACTAACCGCATGTATATGTTGCATCATCCATGATTTGTAATGTTGTTCTTGAGTTCAATAAGTAAATAAGTTCAAAGAGTGCTAGAATTCCTACTACGTAGTTGGGCCACAAACTGTGATCCATCATCTTCTTTATGTTCATTTGCATATGTTGGTGTTTTGCTCCCACCATGCCCATGTGGAGCTTTTTGTTTCCATTTGAGGTAAATGTGATATGATAGCCCAGTAAACACCATGACAACACTTGCCCATTGCTGAAAAGACAAAGGATTCCCATTCCAAAGTGAAGAAATAAGAATGCTAACAAACTTGCGAGTGGTGGTGATGATATTTGTCACCAATGAACCAAAGTGGCTGATGATGAGGAAGATGAAGTTTTGCCCCACTACACCACACAAGCAGAAGAGTGTAATGTCCCATGCAGCTTTCGGATGCTCACACACAAACTTAATAGCTGCCCAACCACCTCCACCTGGCCATCCCAACATGAAGATGCCCATATATATTGAGCTCCACATGTTCATGCACATCATAATATGCACTGCATTAGTCTTTGGATACCTGCCACAACCAAGTTACTACACATTAAAAGACCATCCTCTTAGTAGAATATTTATCACAAAATTGCTCAACTTTAATGAGCAATGAATGTCCTTTAGGCCTTGCAAATACAGGAAGAGGGATTTGATTCAAGTAACATGTGTGAATGGGCCCTCCTCCAAGAATTCCTGACTTTGCACAATAAATATGAGTAAGAGAAAGATTCAAAAAGCATAATTCATCTTACCTTTTTGTGATAGCATCTTGTGTGGCATGTGTGAAGCCATCAAACCCAAGGTTAAGAAAACAGAGAGCAAAACCAAAGAGTTGATTGGGACTTGCTACTTTGCTCACAACTTTTTCATGATTCTGCATCCCCACATACGAGAATCACATTTTACAACTTACAAGCAATACAAATTTCATTTGGCAAAAACAAGCTCTCTAAATTCTCTATACTCAAATCTATATGAAGGAAGAATCACTACTTTAATGCACATGTTTACAACTCGTGAGGAGGTTGTACGAAGTTGCCTCCTATAAAGTTCAAAAGAAGTTCTGTGTGATATGAGTTTCTTTGTGTTTTACCTTGAGAAGAGAAAATATAGAAACACCACCAGTAATCAGAAATGTGCAAAGGTACTCTGGTATAGTGTAGTGGACTCCATACACAATGGCTCCAGTAAACATCACTGTCACAAGACAAACCCTAGAAACCCAAGGTGAAAGCTAATTTTGCATAGTCACAAGTTGTTGATTATTTTATATGCAATAGTGGATAATCCATGTTTTACTTCATTTTATACCAAAACAATGTCATCAATGCGATAACCATAAAAGAGAACAATTCAAATCCATACCTGGTATCAATTTGGAAGACTTAGCAAGCACCTATTCATTTCAAAGATGACAACAAGTTACTCTCTTTCCATTTTTGAGCAAATTATTATCTTCACCTCTCCATCTTCATAAGCATCTTAAAAAACTTTTACAGACCAAACTTTCTCCCTTTTTGAAGGCAGAAAGTTTGGTCTGTGAAAGTTTCTCAGATTTGAACATGGAACAATCATCAACAGATTAGAGTTAGTGTAACAACCTTTCACAAAATCCATCAATGACCATTAAATTGATTACAATACATGATTTTTCCAGGCTTACCTGTGCAGGATAACTGATGTATTTGAGAGCTGTAATTCCCCACCCTGTCCCAATTGCATGTGAGATGCTCGCACTCCAAAAAGCTACAATTGGAGCTTGTGTTTCCTTCTTCAAGTTTGGCCATATGTGCAACACTGCTTGAAGTTTGGCCACCCAATCAGTCAATAGTTCCAAACACACAACACACACACAAATCCCAAAAACATTTGATAGTCATGACCAACCCTAAATCCATTACATGTCAAATAATTTCTTGTTTTTCTTTGAACTCATTCTCTGTGCGTGCTTTCAGCATCAATTGCCAGCATGAGTAGAGATGCAAATGGAAATCACAAGAGTAGAGATGATGGGTAATTCAGAAGCATACTGAGAAGAGAAGAGAGAAAGCAGACAACATTTTGGGCAAAGTTCAAGAATGCAAGATGCTCAAATCTTTGTTGTTTCTCTCCGTAACGTGTTGTTGACCTGCAACACAAAAAAATCCAGTTTCCATGTTAAATGTTCAACTCAAAAGTCCCCCTTATTGCTCACTTTGATTGGGAATGAATGAGTAAAGCATATGACCATGATTCATCTATTCTTCTATCAAGACTTGATGTATAATAAGACGAACAATTCACTTGATAGAAGAATAGATGAATCATGGCCATATGCTTTTTCTACAAGAGCAATAAGAAGAAGATGATGAAGAAGAAGAAGAGTACAATCAATCACTCACACATTCTCTTGAACAATTCCTTGTGTGATGTATGTGACATAGATTGCAGGCACACATACACATAGCATCCACACTGATTTGCCTGGACCTCGCCCTCCTCTAACCTTGTACTTCTTCTCCATCCTTGTGCATTGAGCTCAAATTTCATACCCCAGAGATTGCACTTGTTTTCTCGTCACTACTTCTATTACCAAAAGATAGTCTGGGTGACTAGAAGTTCTGGTTTTTTTTGTATAGTATGTATAAATAGGTCTATCTTGTATACAAAGTATATGCAAGTGTACATGTATGCTTGTATGGGTGGTATATACAAGTATGTACAAGGATACATGTGTTCTCTTCATTTCACATGAACAAGTACAACAAGGGGTGTGTCACACTATGGCCTTGCAATTTGCATTAAAAGTATCTTAAGGCAAAAGAAAGAAGAATTATGGAAACTCAAATATTTCACCATGCAAAAACATAATCTTCAAAAAGTCCTCTAAAAGAAACTAAAATCCTTCAAGATATCATAACTCTATACCTAATCTCAAGTTTCAACACAAGCTAAAATATAGTCTTTCAAAAATCCTCATATAAAAATAGACTTATTACCTAGGGGCCAAAATCCCTTCAGATAGTATATTCTATAATGAATCTAGACACAACTACCAAGGCCAATAAAGAATGGTAGAGCTTTCATATGAAGGTCAAAGGAAAAACAAAAGGTACACAAAAAAATACTCTTCTTCAGGAGTAAAGAAAGCCATGGCAAAGCAACCAACCAAGAAAGCAAGCAAGCAATCAATCAATCAAATTATTACACACAAATTCTTTTGAAGAAGTTCACAAACACTTGAACCCCTTAAGTTTTAGTTATCTACTCCAACCAATTTTTGGGACCATGCTTTTAGGCAAAGGATTTTGCATTCACTTGGGTCTACAACTATGAGTCTACAACATCTTAACAATAATTAAATAGCTTGGGCCTTAACCTTAAGGTGAGAAATATGAGTAATCTTCAAGCACACCGACCTTTCTAAGATACCTAGTACCTAGCTTAAAAGAATTCTACCCCGTATTTAGGACTCAAAAGCTATTAAGATTATTAGTAGGTGGCAAAAGATCTCCTCTCATTTTATTTCAGACTTTTTGCAATTTTGTTTAATACTAAAGTAAAATAAATGTGAATATCATGGCACACACACACACACACACACACACACACATGTAGGCACCTACTTCGTTTTATTTTAATATGTTTTTATTATTTATTATCCTTTTTTTGGAAGGATTTTGACAATGCACTTTCAATGTAATGGATGATTTTGGGAAATAATAACAAATTGTAGTGTACCTATAGATTAAATAAGCTAATAAATCTGAAGTGAAATTTTGTTGGAAATAAAAGTAAAGTAATGTAAATATCATCATGGCACATACACACTCTCACGTATGCAGCTACCGTGTTTTTATTTTTTTATTTTTTTATTAACTTATTTTCCTTTTCTTGGTTGGGAAAGATTATAAGAATGAACTTTCAATGCAATGGATGACTTTTTGGAAAGAATACAAAATTTCCATGTATAAATTTAAATGAGCTTTATAATAATCTGAATTGCAATCATAAAATATAAAATGTAAATATCATGGCACACACTCATAAAGCAAGTCTAGATACTCTAACTAAACCCTAAACCCTAAACCCTAAACCTTTTTTTCATCCTAACTCTAACCCTAAACCCTTCTTCATCCATGCCTGGCCCTGATCTGCCAAGTTCTCAGGGATATAATCCAAGAGTTCTTCCAGAGTTGCATTGCAGAAAACTCTGACAATTTTTTTCCTCTTGAAACCAAGCACCCAATGTTCTTTCAATCCTCTGGCAGTGATGAATTCCATTGCAAACCTTGAAGCTGTTTTTTTCCTCTTGAAAAGCACCCATGTCTCTATAACCCCAGTGTTGCATGGCAGCAAACACTGGACAAGAATTTTTTTACCTCAAGCACCCAATGTCATTGCCCCAGAGTTGTTCCATTGCAAATTTACTTGAAGCAAGTAGTTTTTCCTCATTGAGCTGCTGCATGCTGTTTGAAACAAGGTTCAGCTTCAGTCTGTTGATTGCACAACCAAACCTTGAAGCTGGGCTGCAACGAAGGTGCATCATCATCATCATCATCATCATCATGGATCATTTTGCATGATATAACCACTACTGAAAATTTCTTGCAAATTCTTTTCATTTTTTTTATTGTTGGTTTTTGAATTGAAGCCAGGATCAACACCCACCCACCCACCCACCACCCATTCTTCTTGCAAACTTCAAATCTTAATTGCAAAACTCTGGATTTTTCCAAGTCTGATCGAGTGGGATGTCAAGAGATTTCTCAAGAGACTTGAACTCTTTGTTGTAGTTACATGAATCTGAATCACTGTTTGTTGTTTCTTTGATCAGATCTCTTATTTATTTTCTCTAAGTCTGCCACCGCACTCATTTGAGCATCTCTCTTCTTTTTGAGGATTCTTGTGACAAGAACAAATTTGCTATATATTTCTCATCTAAGTAATCAATCCTTTTTGTAAAAATTCACAAAGAGCGAAGAGCAAGCACAGAGCAAAGCAGAGCAAATTCAATTCGATGAAAGTCCATGTCTGATTTGCCATACTCTTTTGAGCCTCTCTCTCTCTCTCTCTCTCTCTCTCTTTGGAGGATTCTTGTGAGAAGGACAGACTTGATATTTTTTCATCTAATCAATCCTGTTTGCAAAATTCACAAAAAGTGAGAACCGAGCCTGAGCAAATGCAATTCGATGAAAACCCATGTCTGATTTGCCATACTAACTCAAATCCGCATGTGCATGTACAATAAGACTCTGTGTACATTGCACCCTGTTTTTCTTGCATTCATGAGTTTGTGTCCTCAATGGAGGTAAGAAAGATAGGCTAGTGTGGTATTGAGCTGCAAGAGCATCGTCAAGTCCTTGCTTTATAATCTTGCTTTATTTTTATATGAGGATTTTTGAAAGATGATAGTTTGGCTTGTGTTGAAACTTGAGATTTGATACAGAGTTAGAATATCTTGAAGGATTTTGGTTTCTTTTGTAGAAGATGTTTTGAAGAGATTACATTTTGGCATCGTGAAATATTTGAGTTTCTATAATTCTTCTTGAACCTGAAAAATATGGTTCAATTTTTTTTCAATTCAGCACATAACATTTTATTGAGCTCCAAAATTTCCCTCACAACACACAATAATCTACCTTCTCTTAAATCCACTTGTCCAATCACATATGTGAATCAAAAGTGTGGTTCTTTGCTCCTCAATTCTATTAAACATCGACACTGAACCCTTGTTCATGAAATTACATTGTTGTTGTTGTTGTCCCCAAATGTGTGCAGTATTCATGGTGTATTTATGGGGCATTGCTGCTACTTGTGGGGAAATATTAACATTTCATGGAACATATCTTATTTTAAACTATTGCTAGTTCAAAGTTCAAAATTGGCATTTTCATTCTGGACAAAAGAGTAGGGGAAAATTTGGTTTTCTTGGTGCAAAATTTGACAAAAATTTGCTCAATTTTTTAGGAAAAATTCATCCAAATGAATGAGCAGGTAGCAAGAACAAACATCAACCATATATAAACCTTTATCCTAGTTATTGTTGATATCCTGATGTATGATGAGTATCTATGTATTCTAGGAATAATGATAAATAAACTCGGGTGTGGAAAAATTAAATACCCAATCTCTCTCTTGTGAAATCTTCCAAACCACTTGGGCTTTGTTGGGTTTGGAAAA